>CAMXCT020006838.1:41712-89478 GCA_947184155.2 Cladocopium goreaui | reverse complement strand
AGTGGGTGAGTGGGTGAGTGGGTGAGTGGGTGAGTGGGTGAGTGGGTGAGTGAGTGAGTGAGTGAGTGAGTGCATCCGACCCCTTGGCAGTGCACATTGCCCCACGCCTGCCACGCAAAAGAGGCGGAGCCCGAGGGACGCCAGGGCGTACATCCGGCCCCTTGGCAGTGCACATTGTCCCACGCCTGCCACGCAAAAGAGGCGGAGCCCGAGGGACGCCAGGGCGTACATCCGACCCCTTGGCAGTGCACAGTGTCCCACGCCTGCCACGCAAAAGAAGCGGAGCCCGAGGGACGCCAGGGCATACATCCGACCCCTTGGCAGTGCACATCGTCCCACGCCTGCCACGCAAAAGAGGCGGAGCCCGAGGGACGCCAGGGCGTACATCCGACCCCTTGGCAGTGCACATTGTCCCACACCTGCCACGCAAAAGAGGCGGAGCCCGAGGGACGCCAGGGCGTACATCCGACCCCTTGGCAGTGCACATTGTCCCACGCCTGCCACGCAAAAGAGGCGGAGACCCAAGGGACGCCAGGGCGTACATCCGACCCCTTGGCAGTGCACATTGTCCCACGCCTGCCACGCAAAAGAGGCGGAGCCCGAGGGACGCCAGGGCGTACATCCGACCCCTTGGCTTGCACATTGTCCCACGCCTGCCACGCAAAAGAGGCGGAGCCCGAGGGACGCCAGGGCGTACATCCGACCCCTTGGCAGTGCACATTGTCCCACGCCTGCCACGCAAAAGAGGCGGAGCCCGAGGGACGCCAGAGCGTACATCCGACCCCTTGGCAGTGCACATTGTCCCACGCCTGCCACGCAAAAGAGGCGGAGCCCGAGGGACGCCAGGGCGTACATCTGACCCCTTGGCAGTGCACATTGTGCCACGCCTGCCACGCAAAAGTGTGAGTGAGTGAGTGAGTGAGTGAGAGAGTGAGTGTGTGTGTGTGTGTGTTTGTGTGTGGGTGAGTGGGTGAGTGGGTGAGTGGGTGAGTGGGTGAGTGTGTGAGTGAGTGAGTGGGTGAGTGAGTGAGTGAGTGTGTGAGTGAGTGAGTGAGTGAGAGTGAGTGAGTGAGTGAGTGAGTGAGTAAGTGAGTGAGTGTGTGCGCAAAAGTGTGTGTGAGTGAGTGAGTGAGTGAGTGAGTGAGTGAGTGAGTGAGTGAGTGAGTGTGTGAGTGAGTGAGTGAGTGAGTGAGAGTGAGTGAGTGAGTGAGTGTGAGTGAGTGAGTGAGGGAGGGAGGGAGGGAGGAGGGAGGGAGGACGGGAAGGAAGGAAGGAGGACGAGGAGGAGCGGATACAGAACTAAAAACAAAAACCCCACACGTCAATGTGGGGAAAAATAAAGGAACCAGAAAAAGTAAAGTAACGCAGTCAATATAGAATTAACAAAAGAGATCTTCAAGTAAGCAAGTCAGTAACATAGCTATTGCCCGTAGAGACAGAAAGAAAGTAAAGTAACCAAAGCAAGTACGTGATTGAGCAAGTAAGAAAAATGAATAAAATAAGTCAAGTAAATCAAATACATACAATGAGCAAGTAAGTAAGAAAATAAAAAAGCAATTAAGAACTAAATCGAAGTAAAAAAAGTAAAGTAAAATAAGTAGAGTAAAGTAATTAAATAAAGAAAATAAAATAAGGAGACTAAGTCAAAAACATGTAAAATAAGTAAAGTGAGTTAAGCAAATTAAGTAAGTAAGCCAAACAAAACCAGTAAAAATAAATTATAGGACCGGATAACCCCACATGTTACCAACTTCTCTAGACTTAGACTGAGCATAGAAAAGCAAGAAGGGAAGAGGAAGAGTGAAGGTGAGTGGGTGAGTGAGTGAGTGAGTGAGTGTGTGAGTGAGTGAGTGAGTGATTGAGTGAGTGAGTGAGTGAGTGAGTGATGTGAGTGCGTGCCACACCTGCCACACAAAAGCCACCAGCAATGCACATTGTCCCACGCCTGCCACGCAAAAGAGGCGGAGCCCGAGGGACGCCAGGGCGTACATCCGACCCCTTGGAACTTGGCAGTGCACATTGTCCCACGCCTGCCGCGCAAAAGAGGCGGAGCCCGAGGGACGCCAGGGCGTACATCCGACCCCTTGGCAGTGCACATTGTCCCACGCCTGCCACGCAAAAGACGCGGAGCCCGAGGGACGCCAGGGCGTACATCCGACCCCTTGGCTGCTCACATTGTGCCACGCCTGCCACGCAAAAGAGGCGGAGCCCGAGGGACGCCAGGGCGTACATCCGACCCCTTGGCAGTGCACATTGTCCCACGCCTGCCACGCAAAAGAGGCGGAGCCCGAGGGACGCCAGGGCGTACATCCGACCCTTGGCAGTGCACATTGTCCCACGCCTGCCACGCAAAAGAGGCGGAGCCCGAGGGACGCCAGGGCGTACATCCGACCCCTTGGCAGTGCACATTGTCCCACGCCTGCTACGCAAAAGAGGCGGAGCCCGAGGGACGCCAGGGCGTACATCCGACCCCTTGGCAGTGCACATTGTCCCACGCCTGCCACGCAAAAGAGGCGGAGACCCAAGGGACGCCAGGGCGTACATCCGACCCTTTGGCAGTGCACACTGTGCCACGCCTGCCACGCAAACGAGGCGGAGACCCAAGGGACGCCAGGGCGTACATCCGACCCCTTGGCAGTGCACATTGTCCCACGCCTGCCACGCAAAAGACGCGGAGCCCGAGGGACGCCAGGGCGTACATCCGACCCCTTGGCAGTGCACATTGTCCCACGCCTGCCACGCAAAAGAGGCGGAGCCCGAGGGACGCCAGGGCGTACATCCGACCCCTTGGCAGTGCACATTGTCCCACGCCTGCCACGCAAAAGAGGCGGAGCCCGAGGGACGCCAGGGCGTACATCCGACCCCTTGGCAGTGCACATTGTCCCGTGAGTGAGTGAGTGAGTGAGTGAGTGAGTGTGTGAGTGAGTGAGTGAGAGAGTGAGGGAGTGAGTGTGAGTGAGTGAGTGAGAGTGAGTGTGTGTGTGAGTGAGTGAGTGAGTGTGAGTGAGTGAGTGAGTGAGAGTGAGTGAGTGTGTGAGTGAGTGAGTGTGAGTGAGTGAGTGAGTGAGTGAGAGTGAGTGCGTGGGTGTGTGTGTGTGTGTAACATCTGAACAGATGTAAAACTTCCTTGACTCTTACCGTTTTACAGTTGCAGGAAACCTGTTTATATTTGCAGGGGGCGACAGGGTCGCTGCATGGCTGTCGCCAACGAAGCTCCATGCAGTTGACTAGGATATGGAGTCTGATCAACTCCACGTACCTGCTTTTTCCGACATAGCAAGGGGCCAAGCTCAGAACCCCAACCACCATGATTTTATTCTTCCACGGTTGCCACAATCTGTAGTTTATGCATCAGAACCTTCCTCAGATTCTCGCCGAAACCATTTCGCCGACAGTGTTTTTGAATTTTTGATATATTTTCGCCGAGATCATGTCGCCGATGAACTTTGGGTCATTTTGGGAAACAATCGCCGAAACATTATTTTGGATTTTCAACATGCTGGTCAAAACTCTATGGACTCTGGTTATGACTACGTTTGACAATATTGGATGCCCTACATCGTTTTCGAGAAGTACCTCATGTGGCTCCTTTATTAATCTAACGATCTAGGCTGGTTTGCATGTTTCAGGATTCAGTTCCTGCCGGATCATATAATGATCCATTCTTGTCTAGTGTGATTTCCATGGTGGCTCTGACATGGTGCCATGGAGCCATTTGAGGCAACCCTTTTTAGGGTGAGTGTTGACCGTCTGGAATTCTGAATTCACACATTTTAACTTAGTAATTCGTCTAAGTAAAGGGCAACAATCAGCCTTGCGGTTTTCCAGCCTTTTGAGATTGTCCCGCTGATCTTGTGGTCCCAGGGATTACTCGCCGATGCGTCTCTTTAACTGTGAAGCCGTGCCGAACTTCAGAAACCTCCGCTTTTTGCAGCAATCTTTGCAGCTACACGAAATCATGTCAAGACATTGTGAAAAGGCAGGCACACGTCTTTCAGGTGTGGTGTCTCTTTCTTTTGATGGTTGTTTGGTGAGGTGAAACATATTGTGCATCTAATTCGTTGGAACTTGGAAGCTGTTTTATGCCATTGCGGCAAGACTTGACCACGGTCCCGGTGCAGGGAATAATCGCACGACAATTTAGGCATTTAGGGACTGAATCCTGTATGTGATTGTCCACTTTTGTTTTCGTCCACTGGAGCGATGCATCCGTGGAACACACCGCCAACGTCATGGCCTGCTCCACCGCAGCCTACGAACCCATCTTCGACGTGGCAGCAATCATCGCCGAATGCACATCTATTTGGACATCCCTCGGCCTTGCATCCTATATGGTCATCCTCAGCTTCGCTCATGCCGTCTACATCAGCTCCAACACCGTTGCCGTTCACCTCATTGACTTCGGCTCCTCATGCAGTACCAGGCCCACAGCTCGTACCCACCATGCCTTCGCCGTTGGCCCCTGAACCAACTATGGTGCACACCGCTCCGTCGACTTTTCCATCTCCTATGGCACCCACCGCTCCAGCCACGTGGCCTTCTCCTCCGGCTCCATCCCCTACATCGACTACACCACCTCCATCGACTATGCCACCGACACTTTTGCCCAGTTCTCCATACCCACCTCACCACATTCAACCTCCATTACAGATGGACGCATCGACGGTACCTCCAAATGAGCCTTCACCACGGGCCCCAGCAGTTAAGGCAGCTCCCAGGCCTCGCTCTGACAAAAGAACGGATCGACCGCGCAGGCCAGCTCCGAAAGCCCCTCCTCATGCTACACCACCGGCACCTACGACAGCACCGACTTCATCCGTGTCACCTGAACTTGCATCCCTGGGTTCCACTGCACAGCAACTGGCGGAATCGGTTCGACTTATTCAGGCTCAGCAACAATTGATCATGGATTCTCAACGAGCACAAGAACAACGTCAACTCCTTCCCCAACAAGATGGACCTCCACCGAATCCTATACCACCGACACCACCACCTACAACTACACCACCACTGATCGCCACGCCTCCACCGGCACCGAAAGCCAGACCCACCGAACCGGATGTTCCGGACCTTCGCATTGTCCAAGCTCCAGCCATCGCTCCTCCTCATCAACCACAAGTTCCACCATCACCAACACGCCGACCACGATCCAGGACTCCAAGATCACGTTCCCATCGACCTTCTGTACATTCCCATCACCATCGCTATTCTCCTCAACGTGCAGCTCGACCTCGTTCTCCTCTTCCTCGTTATCGATCATCCACGAAACACGCCAAGGGCCGCAGAACCCCATCCCCATACAGACGAAGATCACCGCCAAGACGCCGCTCTCCCGTGGTTCCTCGACGTCATCGATCTCACCCACGACCACGTTCCGCGACACCACGTCACCGATCCAGAGGCCGGGAAGTCGTACTTCGACCTGCTGCAAACCCATCCAATCCAGCCTACATCCCCACTCCCGACGTTGATGACACCTGGGGCACATGGAACGACAGCCATTACACCGACAACTACCACCACCACACTGCTCGACCCACTTCTCCTGCCGATCCACCACCACCGGAACCACCAACCAACCCACCAACCCACACTTCAGCACCACTCGGCGCGGTGTCCTTCCGAGTCCCGGACGGCGACAGTGAAAATTCTGAGGTTGCAGATACAATTTCGATCACCAAGTTTGACACGAATGACATCGACCTCAGTGAAATGGTTGAGGCGGCCAATGACCCCCATAGGGTCCGTTGCCTGACTGAGCTTGGCCCCGATCATGTTGTTCCCCTACGCCAATCATTGACCCCGGCTATCTTGCAGCTCTTCAACCAATTTGTGGACGCGATGTTCGAACAGTTGGCTCAACCATACCGCACCGTCAACAACCATCGTATTTACATCAAAGCAAGCCAAGCCACCGTCAGGAATATTGCCAGGGCCTTTGCACAATCCAACTTACTGGACATCGAGCTCGCGAGGCAAACACAAGCCTTCTACATCGAGCCAGAGAACCTGCTGACCATCACGGTTCCCACAGGATTGAAAAAGAAACCAATCTACCGTGGCGAACACATGGGCACCTACCTGATCTACCACAAAACGAGTTGGGAATCAGTTGCCAAAATTCTCGCGGAAGACTGCATTCGCCCGGCAACTTGGACAAAAAACGAAGCCGGCATGCCGACTCAATACCCATGTTACGGGTTCTTCGGAATGTCCTCTGAGATCGCAGACATCGACAACCTACCCGGCTATGCTGTCAAGATCTGTACCTCTCAGCTCTACAAAATAGGCAAAGGACAAAACCCATCAGGCCTGCTGGCCATCTGCCGCTCACCCAAATGCATCCGTGCCCTAGCTGGAGGAAATGACCAAATCCAACGCTTGTGCAACCTTGCGGGCATCGCCAAGGGCAAAGACAATGCAACGGCTATGAACTCAAGCGCCGCATCCATATGCTACGTTGCCTCCACTCACTCGGTTTTCCCGGGCTTGATCACACACCAGACTGCGGAGACCAATGCACCTTCGGAACCTCCTGATGATCATGCACGTCCAGTACGACCTGACCCTTCTGCCGACGCCCCAGAACCTTCGGAGCCACCTCCAGGCGACTCTCGCGATACACCCAGCCACCGCGAGACCGCTGCGTCTGGCTCTCGGGACTATGCTCGCCGATCTTGGCACGACAATGCTTCTTGGGACAATTCAACCTACAGCCGCCGAGATCGCCGCTCCTCATATCATGAAGGCCACTCTCGCGACCAGCACCATGAAGGCCGACCTCGTTCTCGACATTCGACCTACCACTCCAGATCTCGTTGGTGAACTCTTTACCTTTGAGGAGCACCGGAACAAGTATCGAATATTCTACGTCAGCGATACAGTGAGCCTAGTGGCCCTGCCCGATCATTTTGGAGTAACAATGCTTCTCCCGACATTCGGTATTGACGCCACTTCTTCCTCAAAAGGTTTGTGTACTGCTGCATGCTCATGTTTTTGATCCTTTCGCCCGATTCGTTTTCACTTTACGTTTCACACACTGGGACCACGTATTATGTTTCACACTATTTCACTCGCACACTACCCTTCCAGGGAGGGTTAACCGGCTCCTTTTTTGGCACCGGCGCCATGGGCAATATTGTTATCACCATGTTTCTCTTGCCACATTCGAGGCCGGCACCGGCGCCAAAGAAGTGCTGGTGCCAAACCGGCCCCTCAGAAGTGCTGGTGCCAGCTCAGCCTGTCTGCCCGTCCCTGGCCTTTGCAAGTGGGGGGCCAGCGTCCTGGCCGTGTGCCGGCATTTTGTGGCAAAAACGCGCCGGTGCCGTAGTGTCAGCGTCTTTGTGGCAAAAATGTGCTGGTGCTCGCGGTGTCGCCGCAGTGTGTCGGCATTTTTTGTGCAGAAATGCCTGGTCAACGGGGAGCTTTCAATATTGTGCCGCAGCAGGGGCCGGGTTCGCACACTAGCTCGCTGAATCGGGGAGCTCTCGCAGCACAGTGATGTTCCTAAATTGTGCTGGTGCCGGGCTTCCGGGGTGGGGCCGTGGCGTTTCGGGGAGCTTTCGCAGCACAGTGCATTGTGCTGGTGCCGGGCTTGCGGGGTGGGGCCGTGGCGTTTCGGGGAGCTTTCGCAGTACAGTGACAGTTCCTATATTGGTGCGGGGCCGTGGCGTTTCGGGGAGCTTTCGCAGTACAGTGACAGTCCCTATATTGCTGGTGCCGGGCTTCCGCGGGGTGGGGCCGTGGCGTTTCGGGGAGCTTTCGCAGTACAGTGACAGTTCCTAATTGTGCTGGTGCCGGGCTTCCGGGGTGGGGCCGTGGCGTTTCGGGGAGCTTTCGCAATTCCAAATTGTGCTGGTGCCGGGCTTCCGGGTGGGGCCGTGGCGTTTCGGGGGGCTTTCGCAGTTCCAAATTGTGCTGGTGTCAGGCTATGCGGTTGTGGCAGCCTATTTCGTGTGCCAGGATCAAAGGGTTAGGAACTTTCGCAACGGGCGTCGTGGCAGCCTGTTTCGGGGCGCTTTCGCAGTACAATGACAGTTCCAACAGCTGGTGCCGGGCTTGGGGTCGTGGCAGCCTGTTTCGCTCGTTGTGCGCCGGGGTTTCGGGGAGCTTTCGCAGCACAGTGGCAATTCCAAATTGTGCTGGTGCCGGGCTTGCGGGGTCGGGGCAGATACAGTGACAGTTCCAAATTGTGCTATATAGGGGCTTGGGGTAGCCTGTTTCGCTCTTCGCTGTGTTGGTTCGAAGGGGATTCCGCAGCACATGATCGACAGTTCCAAATTGTGCTGGTGCTGCGCGCGGGCCGCGGGGCTTTCTCGCATGCTGGTACATTAATGACAGTGCTGGCCAGCACCGGTGCATGCATGCTGCGGCTGGTGCTGCTTGCCTACACGGTGCTGGTGCCAAGTGCAGTCCTGGTGCTGGTGTCAATATTGACGACCGGGCCTACATGTGGCAAAAGTCGTGCGTGGCGCTTGACGCCTTTAGACCTTTAATTAGCCTTCTTCATTGGCAGGGCCATTGGCTTTGCCATGGAGCGTGTGTGGAGAAAAAAGTTGGAAACTTCCGCCCAGCCCGTAGGAACGATATGATGTATTAAATTAGTATGAATTTTATTTGTTTTCATCTATCGATATTTATATATACACATGTTTGTCTCTATTTGTTTCTACATGTATATTCACATATATATATATTATTTGTTTACAAACGGATTTACATACATTTACATACATACTGTTTGACGAAGGTGACAATATGCCAAAGCAAATGCCAAAGCAAACAATCCTACCTGTAGGATTCACAAATGGATTATGATCTCAAATTCGAGACACATGCCAGATATCAGCGATTCACATGCCATGATGCCATGCTCCACATTTCCTCAAGACAAATCAGCGAATCATTTTCCAGTTTTCGGCCAGTGCTATTCTCGCTCATTTTGATTCAGCTGGTTGGTGATCGATGCCCACAGTCCTGCAGGTGTGGCTCAGTGGCCAAACTAAAAATAGAGTAGAGGGATGGCAATGGCTGAAGTACCAGGTTCTGACTTAGTATCAAGGGCAAGGTTCATTGCTGAGAACATCTACCGAACTTGCATTTCCCCTGATGATGGCGTGAGACTTCGGGAAACTGGAGTGATCTCTCCCGCTCCTACTTTGAAGAGCCACCGGGCTAGGGAAGCTTTCCAATGGGCGGGGCATGTCAACATGGAAACGAAGTTCTTCACCAAAGCTGCATGCCGTGAGGCTGTCAAAAAGTTATTGGTGATGCCTAGGGTTGAGGTTCCACAATTTCCATTTCAAACAAAGGAACATTGGATTGAACAACAAGCGAAGATCATTCAACACTTGTGCCAGCGCTCCCGCAAGAACTGTGGCTCTTCCATGCGTTTCCCAGCATACCGCCAGTCTCGCACCATGGACTGGCAAGAGACACTGCCCATGGAGGCAGGGCCACCATTATTATCTCACAATCATGTCAAGAAAAATGCTTATCAACCTGATCTATGGATTTATTTTTTTCCTTGGATCGATCTTACCAAAATAGATTCACACAGCCAGGATGGAGAAGGAGCCCAGGCGTACTTCGATTCTTTCAGGTGGGAATACCCATCGATCCACCCATCTGCAGAGAGCTGTTTCCAAACGTCTTACGGTTGGGTGGTTCGGCCCAAACAGTCCAAGAAATTGTAACATTGGGGCTAAGCCAAGAGGCCAAAAACAATTTAGTTGCAATGTACATGCAGTTGACTTTTCAATGGGTTTGTTTCTGGTTTTCAATACTTACGAACTTGATCTGGCAAAGTATCCAAATTAAAATCAAGTATGGTATTAGTATGGCTAACATCCTCCAGAGCACCCATTGGCCCCCATGGTCCTCTAATTGCAGCAGGCATGAAGCTTCGGGGTTCCTCGGCTGAAGCTACTACGTGCCAAAAGCCAATGAGTTTTGCCCATTTATAGACATGGCCCGGCTAAGGGAAAACAGTGGTGAACCTCATCTGCAATCAGAAAATGATCATATATAGCAACCCCGGGATAGTAATAGATAGACGAGTAATTTAACATTATCTTTTGGGATGTTTCCATACCCCTTTTGGGGTTGCTATGTATGTGATTTGGATGATGCACTGTGCGACCCATGCATTTCGCAAGACATTTGCCTTTTCCCTGTTTGTATATCAGTTTTACCCGATGGCTCTGAGCGCGAGGAGACCGAATGGGATTGGGATAGGCAACCCTACCTGAACCAGGAGCGGCAGTTTTCATTGTTGTTAGGTCTGATCAGGGATACATAGAATTATATGGACAAGTGGACAGGTGACAAGACATATGAATCCCATGTATATAATATCATACAAATCATACGAAGCCCATATGTGTATAGGAGTGGGGCTACGACACTGACGTCAAGACTGACAAGCTGACGGACAAGACAGAGAGTGGGTCATGGGTGCCTTACAAAGGACAAGAGGTTTGGGTTGTGCCAGGCAAGTTGATGTGCTGTGACGACACCAAGTCTTGCTCACACTACTGCCCATTTGGGCCTGGTTGCGAAATGTGTGACAAACTTGACAAGTGTGTAGTCCCTACCACAGACCTTTCCCCAACGGACACACCGGGGTCGGACGAAGTGTCTTTGGCTGAGACGATCCCGGACAGCCCCGAACCCACAAATTGGATCGACTATTTGAGAATTCCTAGGGACTTGGAGAAAGCATTTGAGAATGACAGTGGTTTGGATCTGATGTGGGAAATTTACAGGGCACAGGAGAAGATCGAGAAGAGATTCCCTGAATTCATGGGCTGGCTTCACACTGTGTATTACGATGTGCCAGAAGGCTATGTCTGGGGTCTCCCCGAGAATGACCCACTTGAAGACTTGAATGACTTCTTTACTTTCCTTGTTCAGAAAGGCCATGGAAAGTACGAGGAAACCGATGCGCCAATGGAGGTGGAAATCCCAGGTGACCACCGCTTGGTTGATGAACGTGGGGTGCCTGAACCTTTGGGAGAGCCTGTGATGCACTAACAGTCATCAACAATTTCATAAATATAAATATATATATCAACTGCTGATGTCATAACATGTAGACACATTATAAAACATAAAAGGTCATCATCATTTCTCACACACCCACCATCTGTAATGAGGACAAAACTGCTGACACGGAGGGCAACAGCTATGAAGCAAAGGTCGATGATTCATGGTGGTCTGGTGATGAGTGTCATGATCATGCCCCCGACACGGCCGAACATGAGGTGAACGAAGCGACTACAATTTCCGCCGGGTCTTACTTGGAACTTGGCTCTGCTGGCTGGGATGAGTTTGATGATGATGGCCACATTTGGCCTACCGAAACCTGTGCTGTTGCAGATCCTAGTTGTGACGAACAGGATTGGGAGGACAGTGAGAGTACCCTCGACCCCGAAGACCCCAACCAAGTTTGGAAGGACACTGCTATGGACCAGAGTTCATGGTGGGAGGGTGGACGTGCCCAAGACCCAGACCAAGTTTGGGATGGTGAGACTGCTGTGGACCAGGGTTGGGAAGACGATGTCACTACCCAGGTTGAGAAGTACCCCAAAGACCCAGACCAAGTTTGGGATGGTGAGACTGCTGTGGACCAGGGTTGGGAAGACGATGTCACTACCCAGGTTGAGAAGTACCCCAAAGACCCAGACCAAGTTTGGGATGGTGAGACTGCTGCGGACCAGGGTTGGGAAGACGATGTCACTACCCAGGTTGAGAAGTACCGCCAAGACCCAGACCAAGTTTGGGATGGTGAAGCTGCTGTGGACCAGGGTTGGGAAGACAATATCACGACGCAGGTTGAGAAGTACCCCCAAGACCCAGATCAAGTGTGGGATGGTGAGACTGTGGATGAGATGTACCCCCATGACGCTGACCATGCTTGGACAGACACTGTGGACACGGGTTCATGCTGGGGTGACAATGTGACTACACAAGAATCGTGGGACCATGAGGATCCAGACCAAGTTTGGAATGAGAGTGTGCCTACTGCTGTGAACCAGGCTTCATGGTTGGAGGACAACGCTATGGCTGAATATGACTGTGACGACCAGGACATTCCAAAGACAGGACGTGAGCTTGACCAGTGGTGGTCCGACTCCGCTGCTGACCAGGATTTGCAATGGGGTTTAGTGGACCAACCTGATGTCGACATGTCGGACGACTCCCAGGTGACTGCTGAGTGGCGGAGTGGCCCCAGCTCTGCAGGGGGTGCTGAGAACCATGCTTTGGGTTGGGGTTCGGGGAACGAAGACGAGTCCTATCTAGCTACAAAGGTTGCTAAGAAGGACAAAGACAATCAAAAGTTTCTTCGTGAGCTTGATGCCGCAAAGGGAAACGCCCCGAAGGACCCCGATATATAATGTACACGGTCATTGAACAATGCCACATTTCTCCATCCTACCATGTGTTGGTGGTTTCAACATGTTGAAACACCTGCAGGATCCATGGGTGAAGGCTACGCCTGCCGATGCCCCGCTTGGGACCCCAGTTGAATCAGCTTTCATCAAAGCGCAGCCTTTGAAAATGCATAGCCAAAAGTAACAAACCCAAATCACACTTCCATGTCATTGGCTTTCCATCTCAGCATGCCTCTTTTCATATCTGGTTTGACTCTTAGGCCAAGTGGTGGCAAACGCAAGGATTTGATCTTTACTGCAGTGTTTGTGTGTGTGTGTGTTTATTGAGGTTCTTGATGCATATATACTCTATATGCTACTAGGTATTATACATATATATATAAATGCGTGTGTGAAAGCAAATATAATGAAGTTTCCCTTTTCACTGAAGCGACCCAACATTAGGCCAAGCAGCTTGACACCATGCTCCGGTTTTGCTCTTGTCCAGGAGACTTCCAAAGATCGATCGACCAAGGGTCCTGCACCACGGCGGCATCAAAGTTCTCAACTGTCCCTGTTGGCTACATACCACCAAATTTTCAGAAAATTTCCATCACTCAAACAATCTTATGGGAACAGACTGGAGATCTGTACCGTAGTTGCTTTCAGGCAAACCATTTTTGTATCTAAGGCATCTTTCAACTTGAAGCCGAGAGAGCCAGTATCCGAAATCCCACCTGCTATCCTGAAAAGGTGCTTTGGGAAGCAAGCACCTGTTGTACCACACAGCCAACGGCTGTTGGCTGCAGCAACTAAGGAGGCAAAGGGACCAGGTAACGGGAAGGCTGAGGGAACAGACAAAGGGAAGACTGCAAAGAAAGCCAAGACTAAGCAGACGAAGCCCAGAGAGAAGAAGACTAGCAAACCGAAGACAAAGACTGAGAAGAAAGCTGCAGAGCCAAAGAGAAAGACCCCCTACGCCGAAGCAAAGGATCTGTTCATCAACAAGTTCCAAGTCCGAATTAGCTAATTGGGAATCCCCATCAGGTTGGCCCCAACCACTGAAGAAACACAAACATATTTGCATGGCCCAGCGGTGGAATCACAAGTTTGGGAAAATAACATTTTTTGTCCTTATTCCAAACCAATCCGTGAGGGTAAGGCACGGTAAGGCATTTTGCATTCAAGTCCAGCCTGTAATCTTTGCAAATCAACCTGGCTATCTAAGGTTGAAGGGCGATGGTGTTCCTTCGAAGGAGAGGGAACAAAGGCAGCTTATCAGCATGAGTTCTGTATTTTATTTGGTGGTCAAGAACATCCGTGGTCAAGAACGTCCGATAATCATTCCCATATAGTCCCATTCCCTGAATAGTAACAACCCTGTGTAACAACCCCTTATCATGATCATAGATATGTAGACCTCCTTGCTGGTGCTTTTCTGGTGGACATGATTATATGTTTAGTGACTGCCAAAGCCAGGTGGAAGGACAGTGCGGAACGAGCAGCCATTGTTGATGGTCTGCCTATCACTGAACAAAGGCGTAGAAGGTATGTATAGGCAAAATTGTTTGCCCAATGGTTTGCGCTGCGGAGCAGCTTGGTTTCATGTGCCAACGCGATGGCAATTTACATGACGCAGGGTCAGCACCTGAGCTGATTAGCTTTTGCTGGTCTTTCAATACAAGACCGTACTTTCTTTCATGTGGGGTAGGCTGGATGTGCAAAGCTGCCCAGTCCAAATCTTTGAAGAACGGGGAATGGGGATCGACGAGAAAAAAATGTCACTCAGACCCGCGGGTCCTCTCAAACACGGAGCTAGCTTCGATGGCCAGTTGCAGTAGCATAGTTGCAGTGCTGCTGGATCCTCAGATCCCAAGGGTTGCGATGCAGTTTAGAGGCTCTCAGGGCCCACCACCCAAAAACAAAACGTAGATACAGGGTACTTCATCGGTCATCCTGGGTCGAAGCCATGCGTTATAGTCAACTGGCTATTCTGCTCACATGCCTGGTGAAAAGCTTCTTGGCAAGAACATATTTTTGGTGATGCAGTTCCCCATGTTGGCAGTTCAATTCAACCCAGGATCAATTAATTGGGGCGCCAAAGATGTCAAAAGGGAATACACTATGTATGGGAATCCCCTGCAACAACAAAGCGTTTGCCTTTTAAAGTGGGACCAACGTAAGGGAACCACAAAAAATAGTCCCGGTAACCGACCAGTGGATATTGGAGAGAACCATGCAGCGGCCAAACATTATTGCGGGATGCCCATGTTACATCATCCCATGTTCGTCAAAGTATTCAGTTCATTTTTTAAACACCTATCAAGGGCTTATGCCGTTCTCGCTGCGCCAGGTCTGGACGAGGTGCCGGTTGACCAGCAATGCCATTTTCTCGAAGTCTTTGCAGGCTTGGTTTTGGGAAACAAAACAACACAACACCAAACAGAAGCAGCTCTAGAGCGAACATACACACTTTGAATATCATTCTGTTTTTTAAAACCCTTTGCCACGTAATAGAATAGGCAGCGCATGTCGCGTGGCGCATCGCGTGGTGTGTATACTAGTGCCCGTCATTATCACTAATTATTTCATTTTGACCCGTGAGCTACAGTCACTGTTTTCCTATGCCAGGTGAACATGTCTTGCACAGTGGTGTGCAGCTATCCAATTTGAAAAGCAGGGCTATGGATGAAGCCTGGCTGCACTAGCTGTGGGATTTTGGAAATGCCCCCAAAGCGGAGTACCGAACAAAATGGCAAGTCACCCGGGGAAGTGGTAAAACTCCATGTGTTGCAAGCCCATTTCCAAACAAGCCGTCCTCAGGTAGAATACAGCCGGAAAATGGATCTGCTCACAACTTTCGGATTTATCCTGGCCGTAAACTACGTTGCTTGGTTCGCAATGTTCGCCCGATATTTTTTCAATCACGTTGTCCTGGTATGCTTTCCAAAAAAATGTTCCTCAAGATGGTCATGGAATTCAAGATCAACATGTCGACACCCTGGTAATTTGGCTTGGAAATGGCTACTTAGGTGAGGCACGTGGTCCGAGCAGGAGTAGCATGGTTCGCTATACCCTGTTCGTCATGGGTGTTCATGCAGCTTGGGTTCAAGATTTACTGAACACCAAGTGTATACCAAATATCAGAACTTATATATCTATCTGTATATGTGAGTGATTGCAATATGTCGGCTAAGGTCGCAAGGGTCTACGAAGAGGCATGTGCTGAGGCCAAAAGGTTCGACCAAGATGAGATCTACCAGTGAAGGTAGCCGCCTTGCAAGGAGGCTTATGTACCTGCCCTGCCCTCAACAAATATATATTGTATTTGAAAACACCACGCTTTTTGGGAATAGCTCGACTATAGTGACTATATGGTCCCAGGATGGAACTTTGCTACAGAAAAGGAATCTTCTATGTGGTGGAACAGCCCATCAGCTCGCTTCTCTTTCAATATGGCCCAATGCGGAAGATGTTGAGACGCCACGGGGCTTGCCGGGTGACGACATGGTTGGGGGCGTTCAATGCCCAAACCCTTAAACCAGTTCCCTGATTGCATGCAAACATTTGAAGAAGTGAAATCAAAACAATGTTGATTAGTTCACCTCTCCTCAGGTAGTTCTTTGGGGAACATGTCCCTTCCTGGAAAAGCTGATCGCCCAACCATCAAAGTTGAAAAGGTGGGGAAGTTAACACATGCAAGGTTCTTCCTCCCAGTGCTTTGCCAATCACGTGGCCCGGCCCACAGGATGCAAATTCGTCGCATAAAAAGTTTCCTCGGCTTGGAGACGGTTCGAGTCTACGTTGACTCTTCTGGTCGAAAGCGGTGTGTCAGGGACCCTGGTTCCTTCAGGGATTCTGTTTTTTGGGCTTTAAAATTGTGCCACACGTTGGCAAGAATTTGAAAACATCATCCATCAATTTGAATTCAGTTCAGCATGCTCTACAATTGGAATGGAGCTGAACTGGGACTGAATTGAAAAGGGTGTCACATACATATATATATATATATATAAGCAATTGTTTGTTTTACTGTACCATCCTTCAAAGTATCAATTCGGGATATATATATATATAATATATTCCACGCCTGCGGTTAGCAAACAACCAGGCCATCTACAAAAATTGGCAAATTCCAACTGTAAATCCAAATCCTATCTGGTTTCGTCACCTGGGATTGGTCCTATACCCGCGAAAGTCGAATGTTCAAACTTGACCCTCAACACGATATGTTCGGTGTTGGGGTTCGATTTCACATCCTTTTAGCTAATTTCACCCCTTCTTCATGGCCTTTAGCCCTGAGGCCGGAGGCCGTCACTTGAAGGGGACGCAGTGCTACCCGGGAAATTTGGGGCTAAAAGTGGTCTTGGCTGCATTCATTTCACCGCGTGGGTGGTATCACATGACGATCAGCTCCCCCCTTGGGGTGTAAAAGTATAGATAGATCGATCGATCGACCGATAGAGATACACATGTTTACAAATGAAACGCATTTTTACAAAGATACATAGATTCCTAGATCCATTGTGAAAACACAAAGATGCATAGATACATGGATACACGCATATATATATGTATATATATATATGTATATATGTATATATATATATCAGAAACAAAACACACATGCATATATATATATATATACACACATACACACATACGCACATACACACATACACACATACACACATACACACATACACACATACATACATACATACATACATACATACATACATACATACATACATACATACACACACATATATATATATGCGTTCACATAGACATACAGATACATACATACAGATAGATACATACATACAGATAGATACATGCAGATAGATACATACATACATATTTGCATTACATTACATTACACTACATTACATTACAGACACGTGTAAAAATAGCTATACATATATATATATGTATAAATACAGAGAGATCTTTACACACCTATTTACATATATACATGTTCTCACATGAGCATGCACAAACATATACATATATACAATATAGAAAAATGCATACGGCATATATACACACCTTTACATGATTACATAGACATGCGTACGCAATGAAATGTTTGTAATCTACATATATTCTTTCACGTGCATACAAATATAATCAAATATTTAATAAATAAATATGTGTTTAAATCTATCTATCCATCCATCCGCCCATTTATCGATCTATCTATCTGCCTGTCTATCTCTCTATCTATCTATCTATCTTTCTGTCTACCTGTATATTTTTATGTTAATTTGTAAGTATGTTTATATGTACATACGTATATTTGTATCTGTGTATTTACGCACCATGTGTATATGTGTATATGTAAAGATCTATAGATATATGGATGCAAAGTCGTATAGATCTATACATATATTTGTCTTTAACTGTATATAGATATATGGGTATATGTCTATCTATATATGTTTTGCATGTGCTCTATTTCTTGGGGTCCGGTCTATATCTTGAATCAGCACATGGATGGAACAAATCCGTTGCAGAACCCAAATCACCTCGGGGCCCTATTTTGTAGCTAGACACAATTGGTAGGACATATCAGGATGTTGATCCCTGCGATGTTTTGGTTTACATTTCCAGACTTCAACAGCCGGCCCTTCCACGATTTGCGGCCCTGGCCCAGGTTGGCGAAGAGTTGAAGCGCCACCTCCTTAGTCTTCCTCCTAGCTCTGTCCTGCCAGATCAGGGCATGGTGTTTCAGGATTTTGATGGTGGCGAGTCAAGCGACTCAAGGTTAGAAAGCATCCTCTAAAACAATTTGAAGAGGAGCCTAATTGGGCATTTTGACACTTCATCGGCATCGGATCAATATTTCAGCAACAAAAATAAAACCAATAGGTATACTGTGCCCTTTTACTTGTGATGTGTCTGCATGGAGTGTTCTGTCCGTTTAGCCTGACCAGTTTCCAGAGGCTTCTGTGCAAAGAAACAATTTCCGTGCTATGATCATGCGACATGAAAATGTGGCATTTCATGTCGCTGCTTAACTGCCACATGGCACACGAGCAACCCTCATGAGGCATGTTTTTGTGGCAATTTGTGTCATTTTCGTGGCAATCCAAAATTCTTGATGAAACAGCGTTTTGTGTCATTTCGTGGCATTTCGTGCCAACGGCGCGATATGTGACATGAATTCGTGGCATTTCGTGTCAGCCACCCACCACCATGTGCAACCACCAGTTTCCGATTTTTTGTGGCAATTTGTGTCAAGGACTGTAGGTTCAGCCCGAAATCCATACACACCGTTGCACAAACATGTCAGAGCCCTTGTCCTCCACGGAGGGTTCAGCCGCGCCAGCTTCCGAAGGGAAGTCCTGCAGCAGCAAGGGTGCATCAAAAGGGAAAGGCAAATTTCCCATGGTGAAAGGTGACCTGCCCCAGAAAGGAATGGGTAAGGGTGTCTACAAGGGCAAAGGCTCTCATGGGGATGCCAACGGGTCCAGTCCAGGATCTAAGGGTGTTGGAAATGGAGATGCCAAGGGATCCAAGGGTCCAGTTAGCCCAGCTGAGCCGAAAGGATCAAAGGGTGTTGGAAAGGAAGATGTCAAGGGGCCCATGGGTCCTAAAGGAAAGGGTGTTGGGAAAGGAGATGGGAAGGGTTCCAAAGGTACAGTTAGCCCAGCGGAACTTGAAGTTGGAAAAGGATATGCCAAGGGGTTGAAAGGTCCAGGTAGGCCAGGTGTTGGAAAAGGCGATGCCAAGGGGTCCAAGGGTCCAGCCAGCCCAGAGGAAGGAAAGGGAAAAGGAGATGTCAAGGGGTCCAAAGGTCCAGCAAAAGGAGATGCCAAGGGGTGCAAGGGTCCAGTTGGCCCATTGGATCCTAAAGGTGTTGGAAAGGGGGCAGGGATGAATGCAAAGGGAAAGAAGGGTGGAGTTGGGGAAACGAAAGGAAAAGGCAAGTCTGGCAACGGATTGCCGCCTGGAAAGCCGGCTGAACCTTTGAATGACGGAGAATCTTATTTGCATTTTCCACATGCAGCTCCCTCCAATACCTTTCTTTCGTTCCTGAACACAAGCATACTGTATGCCTGCTAAAAGGCCCATCGATGAGTAGGTTTTAACTTTATATACAAGGACATTTTTTATATTCTTCAAACTTCAACGTTGCCTTTAAGGAGAACAAGGATGACCACACGAATGTCACGTCACAGCCCGAGAAGGTCACGCCGGAGCCCAAGCCCAGTGAGGAACCACCTGCTCCTGCGAAGGATTCTCAGCCCATGATCATGGAGCCCCCTCCCGCGATGTTTAGCGGCTATGGTTCGATGACCCCAGAGGATATGGAAAAGCATCCTGCTGTTGTGATGCAGGAACATGAGTCCAAACTTAGAACTTGGTGCAAGGGGCAGACACAGAGAGATTTGATGGGCCATATGAAGAAGATTGCAGGGCATGCGTACTACGACAAGTTTATGTCTCAGTTCAACAATCGAATGTTTGGTGAAAATGGTTGGACGGATCTTGTGGAATTTGACCTTTGGTTGAAGAAATGTGAGATTTCCGAGAAGCTTGGGAGAGCCAGGCCTGTATTGCCTTCTCCCCCTTCAAAGGTGACAGCCGAATCAGCCGAGCCAGCCAAGCCAACCAAGCCACCCAAGTCAACCAGTGTTGAAACCAGTGACAGCCTGCCTAGCCTTACCCCTGAAGAAAAGGAGAAGTATGATGACTACTGGAAGCAGTTCAAGCCGTCTTGCGAGTCACCAGCAGCCTCACCTTCAGGTTCTGTGCCTAGTGCTACTACAAAGACCCCTGACTGCAAGAGACGCTTGGACCTCGGGGAAGGACTTCGGGGGTGTCTGTGCAAGTGCAAGTATGCATTTTTTTGGGGTCATGTTATCAATCCATGTTTGGAGTACGCTATATAGTGTGTTCAAGTGGCCAATGTGTCCAGGAGAGAGCGGTGAAAAGGCACCAAAGTTTTGTCCTTAGTTTCGTTGTCAAGCTCTGATCTGTACATGTTTTACTCCCAACTGTGGACAACATTCATCAGTTTAAACTTACCTCGCATGAGGCCTGGAATCTTGCGACGCAGTACATCTGTCTGCAGCGATGGCACTGGAGATGTTCCCATGGACAAGTTAGCGGAAGGGAATGGAAAAACAAGACGGGTCAGGGGCCTATATATTGGTTTCCCAAAGTTTCCGCACTGTCTTATGACATGTATCATATTTTTCTTAATTTTATGTTGGTACCGTATACACCACTTTGCCTAGGTGAAGCTGTTGACACCAGAAGATGCCAACAGAATCAAGGCAGGCAAGGGCTTCGATAAATGTCCACTTAGCAATTCAAAATACCTTTTGGTATATACAGGTGTTTTGCTAGGTGAACTGGTCGGCATTGACAAACCTACAAAAATATGATACCTAGCTACCAATCAGTATGCTGGGATGAGATAGTGGCATTTTTCAAAGCTTACTGTAGATGTTTTCAAGTTTCATCCCAAATGATCCCCAGGCGATGACTTCTATCGAAGATCTGGACCCAGCGGAAAGGAAGAGACAGCGGGAAGCCTTGCGACGCCGCATGCAGCAGCCAGGCACTCGTCATCTTGAAAAGTATTGGGTATTCAATCCCTTCCACACATCCCTCGACAGTAAATTGGACTTATATTCATTTTGGATGCCTATAAGGGAAGATATGGTGAGAACTAGAACCATATATATATAAATAGGAGTTAAGAACAAAGCAATTTGGCTGGCGTGAGATATATGTCTTTGTTTTTGTTGAACCTAGTCCGGGTATAAAAGAATTCACCATCTCTGGCAGGTTTGCGTCCTGGCCTTTTGCAAAAGTACCAGAATGCCAGCACGAGCGATGAGAAGTTTCAGCTTCTCAAAGCTTTTCTTTTAGACCCTGTGTCTTTGTCAAGTGTGACCATAGAGACATGCTATGAGGAGATGGCAGAACACGCAGACCGTTCGCAGTGGATCGAAGTCCCGCTTAGCGTACTGAGGCGCCAGTATACAACAGATGCAGAGAAACGCTTCCTGGAAGAAAAAATCGTCAAGGTCCAGAGTGGCCGAAATCACCCCCAGGATCCCCTGGGGGAAGACCCCGAAATGAAACTGTACTGGGTGTTCCAACAGAATACAGACGAGAAAAACAACAAGACGGCTGTGGGGCATAGAATGGTTGCTTCTGCCCGTGTGCCGGTTGAAAACAAAGCCGCAAGAACTGCCATGGCAGACCACGTTGTTGCCAAAGGTGCTTCTTTTGGTGGCAAAGGTGCAAGTGCGGTGACTGATGTGGGAAAGGGAAAATCAAAAGGTAAGGCGGCAAAGGTTAAAGCGGCACCCAAGAAAAGTCCCAAGGCGGGGTTTTATCGAACTTGATGCAAACAAGCTTTAGAACGCTGGGAAAACATCCCACACTTTACTATGTTGCTACCTCTGTGGATTTCCCCAGGGTTCACAAACTGATCTAATGCTTTGTATATTTAAACGTATGGGTACGTAAATATCTGCATCGGATTTTGACTACATATTATATGTACACACGCACATATATATATACACACATAAATTTATATATACACATATATATATATACATATATATACACACATATATTTATATACACATATATATATATATATACACATATATATACACACATATATATATATTTACATATATATATTTACATATATATATATATGCACGTATATGTATGTATATATGTATGCATGTATGCACATTCATGCATAAAAAGAATATCAGTACAACATATTTTGCCATCTGTCCTTGGTCATGCATGGCCATCTCTGCATTGCAGCCACCATGCCCACGTTTCCTCAGGTGAAAACAGCTGAGGAAATCGAGAAGGCAACGTTCAAGAGCAAGTTGGATCAGTGCCGACCCCATATAGGGTTTACTCAAGAAGGCGCAAGCATAGTCATTTTGTGGTTTGTTGTGTAGACTCCTTTATACTTGGGGTGATTCAAGTCTAAAAAAATGCACGTAATTGATAGTTAGAAGGATCTCTTATTGCGGATTCCGCATGCACGAGCGACGCTGTCTTGATTGAACCACCCAAGTTTGAAAAACATGTGCCCTGCTTTTTGGGTTTTTACTTGCATCTTCTTCATGAAAAATGTCTTGTCTCCTGATTTGGGGGTGACCCTAAAAGAAACAAATCGATTGATGTTAACATGATCTAGCCTCACCTTGAACCATTTTCATCCTTCCCCAGGTGTTCAAAGCTGGCTGGAAAAGCACGAACGACAGCTAGCGCTTTGAGGGAAGCTGGCATTCCTCACCAAGAGGCCATGTTGTTTTCAAAATTCATCCCATGAAACAAAATGTGAGCATCACTTATCCAGGCGAATGGAAACGGTTGTTTGAATTTTCTTTTCCATGAAAAATAGTTTATGTACACGACCCGTCCAGGCGATTGTCAAAAGCCTGGGCACCGCCTACTCAACCTTGACATCGCTGGTCCAGAAGTAGGGGACTCAATTTCCGGAGCTCCAATTTTTAAAATATAGTTGAATTGTTTGCTAATCTTGTCGGAAACCCTGTGGGCGAATTTCTAGGTATTGAACAGCAACTATTAACATTGCAAACCTTTTCCAGATTCAGTATGGCCAACCAACTTTCTTTAAACTATTGGGTTGTCTCAATGAGGATTTCCGACGACATCTTCAAGTCCGTCCCGTTCGAGACCTACAAGCAGCGTTACGATGACAACGAGAAATACATCGAGGACCTTACCCTGGATCTTTGACGGCACACATATATAATGCCCCATCGTTATTTAGATGTTCTTGCGCAGGCAGAATTTTACGAGTACAACGTGGGATAAATAGACCAAATAGATCTAAATACATCTTGAAACATTCATAAATTCAGAGAGATGTCCGGGTGACTTCCCACAATATGTACACACGTATTCCCACCATCCACAAATGGCTAAATTTGCCAGGACGCAGTGCAAGAAGTCCAAGCTGCCAATTCGATCATTGAGAGCCACGAGAGACGTTGGGGTCCCAAAATGTGCCAAACCGTGGTCAACAAAAACACCAGAAAACCGATCGGGTTTGGGCTACTATGTTTGCCCTCTTGGAACTTTGATCCAACCTTGTTTGGGGCCCGCATCCGTGTTTCCATTCGGCTTTGTTTCATGTGACATGTTGATTCTTTGTCTACCAGGCACCCGTTGGAAACATGTAGTACCAAGCTGGGTTTTCCAACGTCTATCCATATAAGGTAAATGTTGGACTTTCACTGATATAATCATGGTTGGTTTTATGCCCCATACCAGATACTCTTACTTCGGTAACAATCCAAATTTATCATCATATATTCTTCCACGTTAAAAGTGCCATGGGTAATGTACATGCAAAAGAATTTGGGGCACTTATGGGTTTCCCATTTTTCCCAAGTTGATTCGAAATAAATGTTTACACCAAGCAATATTAAAGGGGTAAGCTCGGTAATGTGAACCCCCAGTCCAAAATCCTCTCTTCCAAAAAATTGACTGTTATAAAGAGGGGATATGATAAATCACCCCAGGCAATTGTAAAGGCATATACATTATACCGTCACAAGCTGGGTGGTTTATTGCGGTTTACCCACCTAAGTAATTCTAGGGCTCAACCTGCCGTGGCTCCCAGGCAAAGCAGCCGAGAAGCGCAAGTTAGAGAAGGCCTCCGCAAAGGCCAAGCCAGCCGCAGCCAAGAAGCAAAAGCAGGCCTTGCAGGCGCAGCCGGCCAAAGAGGAAACGGAACCCGTTCCAGAGGAATGGCCGGAAGATGATGACGATGTGGAGGGATTGGAAAATGGTTCCGATGGTCCAGATGATGATTTGGATGGTGATGATATGGATGAAGGTGAAGCTGAACCTTTCTTTTGAAGGTAGGATTTCGATGACAAAGGGTGGCAAATGTTTGACATGTCGAAAGCACATTGTACCATAGGGTGGTCCGGGTTCGATCCATATAGGGTGGATGTGTGCGCAAACAGCGCAACACGTGCAGGGGACATGGATCGATCACAGCTTGGCGGAAAAAACCTAGTGATCTTTCAGACCTTCGATTGAATGAAAATAACCTGGTTGTTTGGTTCGGCGACCAAGCCATCTAGAGATCTAGAATGTCATGGCTGTGAAAAAACATCCTGTGCCACGCTGGTGCCCAGTTGCGAGACAGCTAGAGTTGACTCCGTTACCAGGTGCTGAAAATTAAACAGCCTGACCACTCGCGCCTCATCGGGTTTTGAAGCGTGTGCCATGTTGATCTTGCACCTGCACGCATGGATGACCCCTTCAGCAAAGTCCTCATTAATTGGGAAACATGGCCCCCTTTGTACCTTGCATGCAGTGAATGCCAAAAGATTATAATTCCGACCTATGTGAGATGTCAACTGTCCATTATTTCTGGTAGCCATTCCTCCCAAGCCACGGCCCCATGGAAACTAGCGAAGGAACAGCTGTGCGGACCAGTGCTGATGTCGTTAAGACTTTGGTTCATGACTTCCTTGAAATGCTGGGAGATGGGGAGGCCGACCGTTTGATTCTGCATGATGTCTATTGGTTATTGTCAATATTGCCTTCAGGGATAGTTTTGGCCATCTGCAGGTTCAAATGAAGAGGCTACGGACCCTTTTATGCCCATCTCTCAGCTTCATTTCAACATGTCCCGAACATTCCATTGCATCGGTTGGACCCTGTTCTTGCTATATGGGGTGTGTATGAAAACTGGATCTGCTACCCAAATAACTACCCAAATAAACATTTCTTTTGATGACGATAATTAGAAAAAAACGAGCTTTTGGGGAAGCAAATTATTTTCAGGCACACCCACATATGTGGGCCCATCACCAAGACAACAATACGTTGAACACCCCTTGGACCAGGTCGACTGGAACGATTTCCACATGCTTTGGTTCCGCCCCTTCGCTTCAAATTTTGATCACCAACAAAACTGTTCAAGAGTGCAGGGTTGGAAGAAATAAAAGTTTCACCTCGAGTGATTCCCACCATCTGACATATATTCTGACAGTTTTATTTGACATATGTGTGTGTATATCTATATATATATCTCTCTATATATAATATATCAATATATAAAAGGGACATATTCCCCCAAAGATCGAATCAAACGATGTGATCTAGATGCAGTAAACACTTCGAGTGATGTGGAAGCACAGGTCGTCAGTGCTTGAGCTGATTTCCTCCTTGCGTGGCGCCCAATCCAGTTGGGGTCCTACCAGAATCCTGGAACGTTGGGCATATGCCCAGCCTTGGCGTAGCTCTTTTGCAAATGGAAGTTTTAAGTGCTAGGGTCACTGTTCGAACAAAGCATTCTCATCGATCAGAATCAAAGCGTTTACACTTTGCAAGTTACTCTTAGGAAAGGCCTTACCAGAACCATTCCTGTCTCTTGCCTGGAAAACCACAGGCCAGTATGTCAGTCTACCGAAGTTCACCTCAAGTGTATTTAGATTATCGGATTGCCTTGGAAGTATCCAGCCCTTCAAGGATTGATGTGCCAGTATACTATGAGGACGCCATGGGTGAACAGGAGAAAACCGGATGGCATGCTATCTTGCTTCCACACGAAATTGTGGGCTCCATGCACTCCTTCCCACATATGGATCTCATGAGCAGATTGATTGGTGACCCTGGCGTTTCCCGGTGGCAAAATACTTATTATGCCTACAAAGTTGAAATCTCACAGAAAGGAACCATGCGCCCATTTGAAGTTGGTATTCGATTTTCTGAAACATAAATGGATGTGTGTGTATATATATAATACATATATATACTTACATATGTTTATCTATTCTTATTCACGTCCTAGTGGATGTATGTATACGGATGTCTTCAAAATATGCTTTGTACATCTGTATGAAAAGTGGTTCATACATATATACTTTCGATCCTGGTGGGAACCAACCTAATGTTATTTTTAATCGTCGGGATTTTTTTAAATATTGGTTCGATCCTGCCGCCCAGGACTTAGAAGAATTTTGGTCGCACGAGGTGACAACGGAGTGGTTCAAAACGCACCCTATCCTTCAAGTGACTTGGCGGGGATTGTCGAATAAATGCCATCGGGTGCCTGATCGTTTATATATATATGTCCCCATTCATTAAGGTGACAGACCCTGGTTGGGTGATACCTCTGCGATTATTCGGAGATGGTGCCGAGAGCTATAGTCCCTTGCCAAAAACATATTACACACAATCATTCGCTACATCCATATGTTGGAGTTTGTCTCATGGCTGAAACCCTATGTAAGGAAAACACAAATTCGAAATCCTGACGCTGGTCCTGCCTCTTGCAAAGTCGTCCAGCACAATGGATAACAGAATATTGCCCCGTGGCCTCAGCAACATGTTCTTGCCAGTGAGCCAATTCATAACAGAATTCATGTGTTGGAAAAACCCACTGCTAGATCCCGCTAGGTTATCTTGTATGAGCGGATCCTATTGCAACGATGACTCGCGGAAGCTGATCCTCCAAACATTGGCTTGGAGTTTCAACTGTTTAAGTACTTTTGTTGCAAGCGGATTCCATATGTTGGCACGCTTGACTATGCCCAATTCATTTTACTGGGTGAACATATTTGTTCTGGGCTTAGGCAGTGGTCTCTACCCATATGATGACCCTTGGGGAAGATCTTTCACAAAGGACTACTGCAAGAGCAGGTGGGCCCTGAGAGGGCAGCCCATTGCAGCTGGTTACCGTGCCATCTTGGAGGGACTCCAAGGGGACCAAGATTTCATTAGAATTCTTTTCTCCCCATCCCGTGACTGGAATTGATTTTTGATTTGAACTTTTACGGAACGAAGAATGGTTCAGAAACTATATGGGGATATTTTTTTAAAGTTAAATTGGTCATGTCCCAAATTTGTCATTGCTATGGCTCAACCCCCCCAAACAAACTTTTGGGTTCGTTTCCCAAGACATGTAAGGATTTTTCTCGCGTCAATTCTGCTGTTATTACTGCAGAGCCGTTCAATGGGTCTATGAGGATGAAAACCAGGAATTGGCTGAGTACTTGTACACAAATTTTGGGCGACAAGCACCCCACAGGAACACGTACCAAAGCTGTATTTAAGATTCATTTTTCTTGGGTGATGTTTGGTACCTGCAAAAATGAGGTCATGATGTTTTTTCGAAACCAACTCATTTAAGGCTAGTCACCCTCGAAGAATGGCTGGATGTGAATGGCCATACTCCGCTCACGACCATTGACGGCTGGTCCCCGTGGCGACCCCAAGCGCAACCATTTGGTTTTGAAGTTTTTTTCCCTGTGAAAAAATATATGTGTCCAAATCCTCCAGTAGCCCAAACCTGTTTCTGGGTTCTGCGAGCTAAGGAATCTTTCCGGATGTGATGCATATTACCCATCTGGCTTTGGCAACGGATGTGATAACTTCGTGCCTTCTCGATTGGACTGACGACGGATTGTATTATCCTGGAACTTCCCGGGGCAGACGCCTTTCTGAGTTATGGAACAGTTACCGAGGCTGGTGTGAAACTCAAGACTTTGCCCTTGGTGACAGGGCCCAAAGGAAGTTGTTCACGTCCAATGTGTTGAGGCCAGAAAGTGGGAAATACGTTGAGATCAGTGAAAAAACATTAAACGCAACAGGGGCCCGCTACATGTTGTTCTGGCTGTCCAGCATTGCTAAGCAAATTGCTGAGTGGTCACACACAGATCAAGATATGTATCTTGGTGGTTCAGGTGGGGTTCAATTTTCTTTTTGAATTAGCACCCCAAGACAACACGAGCAAAGGGAACCCCTGAATGTTTTTTTGGGATGGCATTCTCAAGCTACCCCAGCGCTAGGCCATAGACCCAGACAAAACATGTGACAAATTCAGTGCTTTATGTGCAATACATTGACAGACCGTTTGTCGTCTATGAGTCGCTTTGTTTCCCACCAAGGGATCTGGTGATCCCAGTTTTGGGCCTTTTTCAGCATAAAAGAAAACTGAAACTGCTGTGATGAACTCTATTCGAAAAAACTGCTGTAACGGATTCTGTTCTGTACGCGCTGAGTAAAAACAGTGGTTCACGGAATGAAATGACAAAAACTGCAGGTACGTGGAGTTGATCAGATTCCATATCCTAGTCTACTGCATGGAGCTTCGCTGGCGACAGCCATTCAGCGACTCTGTCACCCCTGCCAGTGAATAGTTAAAACTTGGACACCGGAGTAAGGCTGCTTATAGCCCTTTGGTACAGGGGTTGCCTCCACACACTTGTAAGACAGAATGTCTGTTCACGAGGCTCATATATATATATATCTCTCTCTCTCTCTGTTAGTGAATGTGCTCGTGATAGGCCATTGTACTCAAACATGTTTAAAAATTTCCAATTGAGTACGGTCGCCGCTGTGAGTGAATCACAGTATTCAAAGTCGAAATGGCATGATAGCAGGTGCATCTGACTGATCAGGTCAGATATCACCAGCCTTCATCCAGTGTCTTTGTTGGTGCAAGACTGGATGGGCTGCTTGCACCCCCTGCCCTAAAATTGAAAAATTGAACCATTTGCAAATTTGTAAGCCCCTTGGAAATACACACGCACATTTTATGTATGCATGAATGCATATATGCATATACACCACTTACGAAACAGATTGCAGTTTTTTCTACAAAAGGACAACTATATTTATATTGTGTTGCTGCCAAGAAACTGCAATACCTCTCTACTATATTTGTTTGGTTTCTTTTCGCCTCCCATGCCAATTTGCTTTGACTGCTAAGGTACAGAGCTGGAGCCGCTGCTGGTTTGGCGGAGATGGAGCGGGTGATGTTGCAGAGCGACCGGTTTCACACCCCATCTGAATGGCGGCAATTCGAAGAGGCCTACTTGGTTTATAGGTCTGCCAATATGAAGTTGGGTGCTTTGGCCCTTGAAAAGTGCCAGCTACGATGGCGCCAGCGTCCAAAATCTCATGCCCTAGAGCATGGTGTCTATGATTTCAGCATGAGAAATTTGAGGTACACATCAAATTACCTGGACGAAGATTTCGTTCGTCGGTCAAAGCAGCTGGCAGTGAAATCCAGTCCCAAGTTTGTTTCCAGGCATGTGCTGTTTAGATACAGCATAGCAGTCACTTTACGATGGACGGGCATGGGGCCACAGTGAAAACAAGTGTCTTTGCGTTTGAGACCGTCCAAGTAATACAAAACACATGCAAAATGCGTCCACCATTCTTGTAAAGGGATGTCCATGTATTTTTGGACGTGCTCGGGGTGTGTGCACTGACGTCGGATACAAGTATCTATAAGTATAGAATAGCATATAGAAGAAAAACCCAGGAAAGCCGGTTGGCGGAAGTTTCCTCTCCCCCTTGATGTTTTTCTGTTGGAAAAATAGGAGTTTAACGCAGGCGTGTTCTTTTTTCGGCACGGCAACCCTGATAAACAGCAAATTTGCGCAAAAATCGCATGAACCAAACCTGGCTCGAGCTTTCGACGTGGCAGTCGCAGTACTTTGACAAGACTTTTATGCAATTATGTGGGAAACCCATTGCCATGCGGCATGGCCCAATCTTTTGGCAATGTCCATGCAGCACTAGCGCGCTGGCACCGGCGCCTTAAGTTAGCACCGGCACTTTGGCTGAGCCCCCGGTAATTGGCACCGGCTCCTTTTTTGGCACCGGCTCCTTTTCTGGCACCGGCATCTTAGTGATGCCTGTTAACCCTTCTTGGTTGTCTCACCTCGACATTTTCCGCAGCTTTCAATCGGCAGTTCGAGCTCATTTTGACCTATTATCTCGTGGCCCTTTCTACATCATGGCGTCCCAGGACCTGATCTCCCAATTCAGCGCGGATATGAATGGAATTCCTCCTTCCCAGCCCGACCGCTCTCGCACACCTCCTCGTCATCAACATGGATGGCACCAAGCAGTACCTGCGTTCCGTGGCCCGATGCACTATGCAATGACGACCCATCGACCTTTTTGGAACCCATCCGGAATACCGCCTCCACCACCTACATCTCCATCGTTCCCAACACGCCCACCATGGACTCCACCTACGACACCTTTTCCGCCCACACCGCCTCCGTGCTCACAGACACCTCCCAACAATGCCAATTTTGCACCTCAACGCCATCCTTTTACACCGAGATCACCAAGATCTATGTCATCCCCGGGAGCAAGTTCTACTGTCAACGAAGGATATACATGCAGACCAATTGAAATCCCACCAGTGGAGCAATGGAAACCTGATGTTGACTTCCACGACTCCAACAAGATCAATGGTTTGGACTTTCCCTCCAGAATTCGACAGAGCAGATTTTCAAGCTACAAGGACATTGAAGGGATGGATCCTTTACAAGTCCCACTCTGGAAGTTCTTGTACCAGGGCTTGCACAATACCTGGCTTCGTCGGGTTGCATACGGAAGAGAAACCTTCGTCCTTCCGTTTGACAACATCGGCACTACAGTATTTGTGGCTGAATTGGTATCACAACTGCGCACCCGCAATGTGGATTTGGACAAACTTGCTACCTTTCGAGCTCGCTCGGCAGGCCAATGTCTCAACCAGAAGGAAGCAACCCAAAACATGGCCAAAGACGTTGCTCAACTTCTCCAATCTTGGCTCCCGACTCAACCATCTGCGGACGTGGCGAGCCAACAACGCATTCTTGAACTGGAGGCAGAACTGGCCAAGGTCAAATCGGCCGGCACTACTTCACCGGGTACGGCACCTCAGGGCTCTACTCCGGCCACGACACCGATTGGACGCGCACTTCAAGGACAACCTGCCGCCTCTACGACCTTCGATCCTTCGACTCTACTTATCTCGCCGGGCTCCGTGAACACTTGGCTCGTTGACAATCAACCCACGTCATTATCGGACACCCAATACACAAAGTGGGTGAAAGCCCTAAAGCTACCACAGCCCAAGCAGGACATCCTGGAGAAGAACTTGGAGAAGGTCAACGAATGGTGGCAAAACCAACCCGATGATGCTTCAAAAACTATCCAACGCGCAAGCGTGGCTATGGGTATCGACCCATGCAAGCACAAAGGGGCCTCCACGGATGAAGTCGTCCTCAAGGTCATGACTGTGGCGTTATTGATGCACTCCTGACTAGCAGCGTATTTGAAAGCACCTGGCTCAAAAGCAGCCAACATTATGCGAACTTTGGCCGTGGCTCATTCCTGTATTCTTGTTCTTGCACTATTGACTCCCTTCACGTTGTCCCCTTCTGTTGATGTCTTTTTTGCTTTTCGGATGCTCCAAACGGTATTGATGGGCCAATATGTGTTATTACATCCACGGGCCAATCCGAAACTCCAAGCCTTGCTCAAAGGCACTCCGATGCAGAGTATTTTCTTTTGCAGATCCTGGGATGACTTGTCAGTCGCCCTCCAATGTTTCAAGCATCCTCAGGCGGTGTATATTCGTTTTTGCCACATTGCTAATTTTCAACCCAAGTTTTATGTTGGTTCCACGTCGTCGTTTGTTTTGGACCGCGAACACTCTCGCTATCGGAAATTTCTGCAAGTGCAACAACATAAATTCGTGCTGGCCGAAGTTGCCTTACGGTTTTGGTGCAGATTTGACAATTTCTGGATGTGGTCTGTTTTCCCGATCTACACCAATAAATCCAACTTTTGGGCCTTGGAACAGGCCTTAATTCAATTGTGGCAACCTCGATTGAACACTCCGTTCATTTACCAGTTTTTCAATTGCCGAAAGGGACTCATTGCACGTACCAAATTTTCCGCCTCCCGACAATTTGGAGCATTTTCCTTGTGGCGGAAACTTCGCTGGCGATCTACACCCCATCATGTTCGACACGCTCTTCATAGTCCTCTTTTCCATCGACGAGTACAACTTTGGGAGATTATTCAGGATTTGGGCAGTAACTCCGTACGACGCTTCCACATGGAGAAGAAACTACGATCCAACGAAATTGGAGTCCAAGGCTGCTACTTTATCCGACGTCTTGCCAACAACCTAGGAGAACCCCAAAGGTCGTACGCCATCAATGCCATTGACCGAGCTTTGACCTTCTGGAAGGCCAAACGAGTCAGAAAACCGGTTCCTCTTCGTGCGCCTTGGTTACTATGCCCCAACTGGACTCGGGATCTTCGACGGCTGCTCACCTTCCACGTTTGTCAAACTCGACATTACAACACCACATTGCAGACTCCTTCCACGGCGATTGTCTTCACAAAGTTCCCCTCGGTGATGGATAGCTTGTGCAATCACAAAGAAGCCGCTACAAAATGGGCTGATGGCGAAACCCCAAAGTGTGCCTGTGATGCCTTGCGACCTCATGCCCTTCGTGCTCTCCAACCCGATCACCACCTGGTCCTGGACGGCGACAACCTACATTTCGATGATGGCCCACACACATCCATTGCGACTGGTTCGCTTCAAAACAAAATCTTCCCACCTTCCAAAGAAATCCAGACATCGCTTCGCCTGGCTCTGCGGACGTGGACTACCCGGAACTCACTTCCTTCCTTACAAAAGTCCCATATTGATGAGCTTTGGCATCGTTCTATTCAATCCCACTACCACACACTCAACAACCACATCACTCACAAAGACATCGGCCGCTTCAAACGCCTTTTTCCAGAAGCCGTCTTCCACAACGAGGACAAGCGAGCTACATCCCTACGAATCTACTGCCCCGTACTCTACTTCCAGTGCCTCACCACCACCTTCGCCGACCCGTTGGTATTTCGCAAATTGGAGCAAAGCCCGAGTGACATCATCGAGCGGACCATCGCCGAGATCAACCGCCATTTTGGCAAAGCATACCCATGGGCACTTGGTGCTGGACGAGACCTGCCGAATGCCTATGTTCTACCCAAACGGAAGAAACAGTTCAAGGCCGGACGACCCATTGTCAGCTTCTTCACGGCACCTTTCCGACCTATGTTGAACTGCACTGCCAAGCTGATCTACAACCTTCTACCCCAAGCGTTTCCCCACAACCTGGCAAGGGGTGATGTATTTGATCTCATCAAGCTCCTCAAGGACACCGACTTTGATTCGCTCCCCACTCCTCGAATACACAACCAAGATCTTGCGGGCTTTTTCACAAGCATTGACACTGACCGCTTCATCGCTAGCTGGCGACTGACCTTGCAGTTCCTCTCGACCCTCATGAACACCGACCCTGACGAGATCATCTCCGTGAAGGCAACTCCGGGCAACAACACAGGGGACGTGGTCAAAGGCCGCACATGCCGTACACTCAATGTGACCAGGAAGATCTTCATTCGGGACATTGAACGCATCATCCTCATGTCTTTGAAGATGACTCAATTCTCCATTGGCACTACGGTTTTTGAACAAATCCGAGGATCCCCTATGGGCTCCCCTCTGAGTCCAGCATTGTGCATGATGGTTGTCGCACTGTCTGAAGAAATCTGGTACCGAACCTACCGCACCACCCTTAGCAACATGGATCTCACAGCTCGCCTCCTTCGCTATGTGGACAACAGACTGTGCTTGTCGGACCCCGGCTGGGACTACGAAATCTGCTTCGCCAATTTCCTCCACCCGGAGTTCTACGGCCATCCTATCATTTTGGAAACGGAACCGGACCAGGAGTTCTTGGGCTTTTGCATCGAGTTCGAGCCTTTTGCCCTTCGCTACAGCCCTCCACGCGACTTCAACCAGGTCATGGCGCCATTCTCCGCATCACCTTTGGCCGTCCAACTTTCGGGTTTTGTTTCACGATTATTTCTGGTCGCCAAATGCGCGCACCCTGCACGAACGAACACGAGGTTTTGCCGCATTGCACCGTCTGTACAGATCTGCAGGTTTTACCGAGTCCGATCTTGTCGCTGCCGCCAAGCCGATTCGTCAATACTTGCACGTTTCCTCATTGTGGTAAAATCCTGAACCGTCCTGCCGCTGGCGCTTACGTTTCATTATTCACATCTTGCTGAACGTTTCACCTATTTGGACCATATTAGAATTTATTTGATCTTGGAATAGTGCTTTTCCAGCTGGCTTACCCTCAAACTCGGCTTCATTTACTTGTTGGCCCATATTCGACGCATTGTCATGGCTTCCTCGTCTCCTACGACGTCAATTCCGATTCAAGAACCAGTGTTTCTTCAATTTCTTCATGATGTTCACCATGCTTACCTTCTACTACATCGAGCAATGCCGCTACTACCACCCACGCTCATTCCCAACATTGAACCTACTCCTCTTCCCAGTACAGACGTATGGAATCAACCTGATGGGCTACGACCACATTACTCGGACCAGACCAACGCCTTCATTGACAATGCCCCCATCCCATCGCCGGATATGGTGGAGGAAGAGACACTTATGGATGAACTGGTGGAAACCCATCTCCCTGAGCCACACCAACATGTTGCCGCTCCGCCACCTGATGTCCTACCTGCACCTTCGAAGCTTTCTACCAGACACATCACCGCCGAATCGCAAACAGAAAGCCAAATCCGCTCCAAAGGCGCCTGCCAAGCGTCGTCGCCGACGTGACCAATCCCGATCCCGCTCCTCGAGCCCACTGTCACTCTGGACTTCCGAAGACAAACAGAAACTACGCACCTTGAAGGCTGACGAGAAGTCTCGATTTTCATGGAAGGTGATCTCGACCAAGATGGGCAAGTCCGAGGAAGATGTTCGCTCTATGTGGAATAAGATCAAAGACAAACTTGGCTGATCAACGACATATGCGAACCAAAAGAAAAAGGGAGTTTGCGGCACTGTATTACTGCTTCACCCACCAGTTGGCCGTTCTTTTGAGAATTTTGTTCCTTTTGTTGATCTTCACAACCACGGGCGCTGTTGCCCCATTGTATTTTGACATGTCGTATCATACAACCCGCCAGCCATTTATTATGTCTCTCCGCATTCACCTGGACCGCTATTGCCAACTGCGAGCTATGTCCCACGAGAGGATCTCACCTACACGACGCTCACGCTCTCCAACAAGGACATCGTCTTCCGCTGTGGGCTCTTCGTCACTTCAGCACCCACCCAACCGGACTTCGCCTACGACACCCCACCGACCGGTTATTTTCCAATTGGACCTGAAGCCGATGCAGCAACTTGCCGTCCGCAACCCTTATTACAACATCTTGACCCCCAAGGTCGCGGGCAACCTCCCTACGGCCACCTATGATAGCCTGTTCCAGACGTTCAAGGTGATCTACCCGGACTATGCTCGCAGTCATTTCGTTTCAGACCTCAAAACTGTGGTCACCGACACGCTGCTACAACGATGGTCGATACACCTACCAGCGTCAGATTTCTACATGATGATTGACACCGATCAAGGAGCTCAGATGCTTGACGACCTCCCTCATTCTCTTCTGGATGTTTTGAACTGGTTCTACCCGAGATGGAAAACTCATCAACATCTCGATGCCTTCACGACTCGTGAGTGTTCACCTTTGCTGCTGACACCCCATCCAGATGCACAAGACACAGGCTTCGCTGTACATGTTCAAGTGATTCCCCGTGGGCATCCATTCGTCACGGCCACCAGATACACTAAAGCGGCCGAGTGAGTAGCCCCCGTGATAGATCTTGGCGGGGCTCACGTCTATGAGGAAAAAGAAAAGGCATTCGTTATGATGTCCGCCACCCCGGTTCTGAGTTTCCTTTGTCTCATCCACTTCTCTTTTTCCATTTGGTGATGTTCGTTATTTATTTCTTCTTCATTGACCTTCCCCACGGCCTTTTGGCTTCAGTTCAGTTTATCTCGAGATCATAATTTTGCTATTGTACATGATGACCTCCAACACGGATGATACTGCTCGATTGGTCTCACACCGCTCCCCACCTACATCCGTACATGGCCTTGTCCCACCTATGCAACCTGATGATCCTACTTCGGCATCCTATATTCCCCGTGCAGCGCGAACGATTCCGACCTCTACCACTGTCCATTCCGTCTTCATCAAGAAGCTGAGCTATCCTTTGTCTAACCGTCCAGATGAACTTTGGATCGTGGAAAGGACACTTGATGGTATTGAAACGTGGAAACCAGTGGAAACATTTCTGGAGAACATGCACCTCACCAACGATCAGGTGACCCTACGTACCACAGCTAATCATTGGCGCCGATACTATGACGTACCAATTCAATCATCATCCTCCTCCCCTACGGCAACTACCGTTCCTGTTCTACCACACCCTGAACACTCCAACGTCTATGTCTCCCAGCCGTACGAAGCGATACCGGACCACCTCCATATTTTGCAGTCATGCTGGGGACGCTCTGCCCAACACCACTCTCAAGGAACCACCACCTCTTTATATTGGCCACCTTGGCGGTCTACACCACCTTCTTCCCCACCGGCAACACTACAACGTACGGTACATCTCACTCGCCCCGCCGTCCCTCCTCAACAAGTACATGGTCCACTGGATGCGAACGATATGGACCCTATGGATATGTCGGACTCCAGTGTGTAATATACCACATCATTTGTCGGCGGAAAAAGAACAGTGATTTACCGTCTTTTTGTGACCACTTACTAGGTACACCGTTTCTCTTCAATTTCCAACACTTTGAGCTTTACTCTTTGGTCATTATCAACCTATTTTGCAGCTTGGGCTTTCCGCTTTATCCTCGACACTCGATATTCGACGCCATGGCTCATTCTTCTCGGCCCCATCCATATCGCGCTACATCCACGAGTGAGACACCGCTGGGTACACGAACCTTTGGATGGTTTGCTGGACCTCGAGGCCTTCCTGGTGATGTGAACCCTCCTCCAAACCGACCTGTTCTTATCTTGGTTGACTTCTCTCCCCTACAGGCATTGACTCACCGCAGCGAACCTGACCGTGAACACTACATGGCTATGGCCAGCTCCAATTTCAGAAATGTTAGTGGCTACGAACTTGAGGCTCTGTTTACCTGGTCGCGTCAGATGGAACCAGTTGAAGCCGGCCTCATCCCAACTGGCGAACTACGATTCTGTATCTCAAAAAGATTGAGGTCCCAATGGGACATCCAACTTGATCCCTCGAATTTGGAGTTTCGCTTTTGCGACCTGGACGGTGATACATTCCAAGTCTCCAATGATATGACGATCTTGCAGCTTTTGGAGGAATACCGACCTGAATGGCGACTTCGGCAGTACAACTCCCGCGAATCCTCTTTGCTCATCCCGGGTACCACACAGCCTTTCGTACTACGCCTGCAATGCTACAAAATTAGCTCCGATGTGATCTTGCCCTGATACGCTAGCCGGCCAAAAAGACCATGCTGCAGGGTTTTCTATTCTCTCTTGACACCTCACCAACACAAAGGATTCTTTGATTTCTACCTTTTTTGACTTTGAGCTTTGGCTTCTACGTCGCAATTGAACCACTTGATTGAGGACTGGACTTCACTTCTATTATCATTATTATTAGGTTTCTCATGTTCGGGCTGGACTTATTTATGAAAATTTTGATGTCTCAGCCTTTGTTGCACCATTTCTCGCATTTCTGATCGTCTCACCCATGGAGCACAAACGAGACGCGACCGTGGCGGGCTTGGCGTGGCCTTCGAACCCTACCCGTGGACCCGCTCCTACCAACCCAGTTCCTGTACCAGACACCCAGGCTGCTGCACTTTGTCATTCTGGCGCTTCTGACCCTCCTACCAACACCACTTCGGCACCTTTGGCGACCGACAGTACAGCTCCTGACCTTGGAACTACGGTCCATTCTGATACATATTCGGGCCCTGCACCTCCTGATGTCCCGTTTCCGACGGAGCCAAGCTCTACACACAACTACCTCCATCGTGCTCACTTCTCTTCCCGCGTGGTTCACCAGATCCAATTCAAGATCTTTACCCACTCCAACAACACCAGGGTGCTATTCATTGAAGAGATCCCCTTGTCAGGGCTTTCCAGATGTCGTGATCCTGAACACTACTTTTCTGGTCTTTCGGGCAATTGGGAATGGTCCCTGCGCACAGCGGACTATTGGCGACATCATTTTGAAATTCCTCTAGTACATGGACATCACCCTTTTCACAACGTTCCCATTGAGACCACTGCACCTACGGAGGCAACCCGCTTTACTCCGACGATCCAGGACTTGGCCCAACAACTTTCAATCACTTTGAGGGCTGCTATGGCATCTGGGGAAACCAACGACACGTGGAGAGCGCTTGAGGACATGAGCTTCCGTGACGCGATCGAAACACTTCAAGCTGGGACGAGCCTACCTTCTGAGTGACTGCATACAGTTGTGTACATTAGCTCCGGATAAGCTTTATGTGTCTAATTTTGTCGACATTCGCTGCGATGGTCTTCCAAAAATCAAACCCCGCTACAAGCGGGGTGTGTGTGTGTAACATCTGAACAGATGTAAAACTTCCTTGACTCTTACCGTTTTACAGTTGCAGGAAACCTGTTTATATTTGCAGGGGGCGACAGGGTCGCTGCATGGCTGTCGCCAACGAAGCTCCATGCAGTTGACTAGGATATGGAGTCTGATCAACTCCACGTACCTGCTTTTTCCGACATAGCAAGGGGCCAAGCTCAGAACCCCAACCACCATGATTTTATTCCTCCACGGTTGCCACAATCTGTAGTTTATGCATCAGAACCTTCCTCAGATTCTCGCCGAAACCATTTCGCCGACAGTGTTTTTGAATTTTTGATATATTTTCGCCGAGATCATGTCGCCGATGAACTTTGGGTCATTTTGGGAAACAATCGCCGAAACATTATTTTGGATTTTCAACATGCTGGTCAAAACTCTATGGACTCTGGTTATGACTACGTTTGACAATATTGGATGCCCTACATCGTTTTCGAGAAGTACCTCATGTGGCTCCTTTATTAATCTAACGATCTAGGCTGGTTTGCATGTTTCAGGATTCAGTTCCTGCCGGATCATATAGTGATCCATTCTTGTCTAGTGTGTGAGTGAGTGAGTGAGTGAGTGAGTGTGAGTGAGTGAGTGAGAGTGAGTGAGTGTGTGAGTGAGTGAGTGTTGGAGGGAGGGAGGGAGGGAGGACGGGAAGGAAGGAGGAGGAGGAGGAGCGGATACAGAACCAAAAACAAAAACCCCACACGTCAATGTGGGGAATAAAGAAAATAGACTAAGTGATAATTAAGTGAATACTAAATATTTAACGAGGATAATGATGAAAAGCAAATGAAATGATGAAGTGATCCGGGAGTGTGGTCGCGCAAGGAACGCGCAAGGTTGGCGCAAGGCCGGCCCAAGAGGCCTTTGTGGGAACAATAAGTTAGGACAACCCCCATATACATATAAATAAATAAATAGATAGATAAATCAATAGATAAATACATAAATAAATGTGTATATATATAATATCATATATATATATATATATCATACATACATACATGCGTGCATGCATGCATGCATGCATACTCTTATACATTCGTACATTCGTACATTCATACATTCATACATATATATATGTATATCTTTGTGTGTATGTATATATATATATATAACTACGTATGTGTACTCGTTGACCAACAGGTACATGCTTGTCCCATCCTTTATCACATGATCACTCTCCAGTGCCAGATTTTGGTATTTCTTTGGTGCCTTGGTGCATGCCTCCATTTTTTTGTTTTTTGTTGGATTTTTCTGTTTTTTCATGTTTTTTCCATCTCAGGAGATCAAGGACAGCATCAAAGACTTGCACTCCGGTGCGATGGCCGCTCCAGGTGCAGCAGCAGCTGCTGTCATGTCGGCCTGAGCTGCTGTCAGGTTGTGCTGCAAGGCGCGGCACATGTTTGACTCTTTTCTTTCTGGAATGGAGCGTGAAGCCGACTCGCCATCATTGAGCCCGTGTGTCATGACACAATATCATGATTATCATGATTATCATGTTATATAGTCTAAGACGGCTATATATACATACATACATGCATGAAATCCATTCTTGGCTTTCCCAGCTGCTGTTGTACGTTTGGTTTGACCCGCTCAAATATTGATTGGCGACGCTCCATCGAGAGTGCTCAACACCAAAAAACCTCGCATCGCCGTGCCCAAATTACACCTATCTTTTGCCACTGTCTCATAGAGGCGCTTCACGGCGTCAAATTGCTTTACCATCTACAAGGGATTTGTTATGATCTGTTGATTTTCTATGATGTAGTTCGGAAAGATCATGAAAGATCATGAAAGATCTCCAGCCATATCCCAAATTTTGGGTGTGAGAGGCTTTGCGAGAGCTGTTTTCGGGCGTGAAACCCATGGCCTGCTCAGAATTTCCATTTGCGAAGTCTCTTCAACATCTCTTCAACTTAGCAAGAGTGGGCAGCTATTCAACAGCTCCTCGGGTCACTGTCCTTGTTGAATCTTGTTGACATGAAGTACAATTGTCATACAATTGTCCTGATTTTCTGTCTTGCCAGCTGTATCTGCACATGCAATTGGATGGACGCAGGGCCTTAGTTGCTTGGTGCATGCAGGGTGTCACTTCATTTTGCCCGCCGAGTCTGCAGACCGCAGACTTGACCCTGAACCTTGCAAAGCAAGACGAAAGGGGGATGTCCGCGGGTCCGCAGTGAGCCGCTTTCTTTGGAAGACGCTTTGCCCCTCCCCATCTTTGCCCATTTGCCCATCTTGGCCCACCATCAAACCGCTTCTCAGAAGCCAGCAGATATGCTGCCAGGGCAGATTCAGTAGATACGGAGAGGCACAGCATCTTCGGCTGGGCCTGGCCTGGGGAGCTGCATTCCCAATGATCAGATGGAGATCATGTGTGCTTCATTACGTATATGTGCACGCACATACATGCACATAGATATGTATGAAATTGTATGAACACATGATTCAGCAGATCTTCTAGTTCAAGATGCCCCAAGCCATTTTGCAGACTGAAAGCTCTATCCTGTCTCAAGGCACTGAGCTGAAGTGCAGCCTTGAGACCCACAACGAAAAGTGAAGAAAGATAGCGCTCGCGCTGCGGTCGTTCATTTGCATCAACTGACGGGCTGTCCGAAAAATGGGGTACCAAATCCACTGGTATGTCATCATGGTCTTCATTAAAATTGCCATAAATGGATATAAATGGGGTTTCCATCCCCCATTTTCAGATTCATCCAAACCATCATTGTTGGTTTATATCAACTCATTTTATGCAATGATATCCCCATTTTAATGCTTGCTTCTCCCGCATTTCTGTTGTTTTTTTCCTCTGCTGGGGCATCTCACCAACACGTTCCGTCAGGTTTTGGGGGCCATGTGGGAGCGGCAGAAGTACTGCTGAAGGCAAAAGCAGATCCCAATGTGCGCGCAGAGGCCGGGTGTTCGACCTGCGGATGCTCTATTTCTCCATTGTTTAATGGTGAAGAGTTGGGTTGTACAGCCCAAAAGCGAATGAATTTCGCCACACTAGGGATGGTCATACCACCATATTATACCATTGAATAGGAATTTATATGGGTTTGGAATGGCCAACATAAGGATTCCCAATAACGGTGGGATGACCACGTAACTTGACCATGGACCATGTCACTGGGGATTGGGATAGAAGAATGGCTTAAGTCATGGATCATTGTGGATCTCTAGACTTACTGTTGCTTAGTAGGGAATGGGGGATGGGACCGGAGGATTGTTAATAGTAATTATGGGCAATATTGGATAATTATGAATCATTCCCCCATTCCCTACTAAGCACCAGTAGAGGGGTGACCATTAATCTCTTGTTTGGAGGACGGGAGCACGCCTCTGCATGGAGCAGCAGAGAGAGGCCACATCTCATGGGACCGGAAGAATTGAAGAAAGTGTATGCCAAAGAACAAACAGGATAGAGCCCTGTGCTTATATAATCTTATATACCTATATATATATATATAATCCATTATCATCCTATATACTCATATGATCTCATATGTATAGTTATATGAGTATTATATAGTCTATACATACAATATGACGGACACATCAGACAGACAGACAGATAGACACACTTTGGCACACGTTTTTGACGGATTATCCTCGGTTTTGGTAGATTCACCCAGGTCCCTTAAAACTGCCTCTGGGGAGGCCATGTTCAAGTTGTGGAGTTGTTGCTGGCGTCCAGTGTAAATTGGCAGTCAGCACCCTGGGCCCAGTCCTGTGCCATGGAGCACACCTGCCGTTTTGGGCACCAAAGAAGATCTCTTGTTGGGTCCAAGTGGAGCTTCTAAAAATTGAGGTGTTGAAGTAGCTTAGGTAGCTTGGATTGTGATTTGGATTCATTTCTCATGGAAGTCCCCGAGGTCAGTAGCGGCCGGTGGACGTACCCCCTTGCATGTGGCAGCAGAGAGGGGCTTTGCAGACGTGGCTGAGGTTTCCTGGCTGCAATTGCCACTTTGAGGGTTGGAAATGAAGCTTTTTGCGCCATGGGGCCATGGGATTGAATGGAGGGGTCGCATCATTTTCAGACGCGATGGAGTTGTACATTCAAGATGCCAGGCATCTCCGAATCTCCGATCTTTCTATTTCTGTCATTTTCGATCTGCGACCCAACGTGTATGCTTGTATCCATCCCTATCCATCCCTATCCATCCCTATCCATCCCTTTTTCTGCAGGCTTTGCTGGCGAATGGCGCAGAACCTGAGGATCGCACAGAGGCACCGTGTCGGGCTCCGCGGGCTCCGCGGGCTATGCTTTGCTCCAAACTCGTCGCCCAGGAAGCCCGGACAGCTCTGATTTGTGCGGCAGCTCGTGGGCATGTCCTCGTTGCCTGGGACTTAGACTCCACCCAGTGGAGTTGGGAGACAGTGACCGTGGGCTTCATGGCGCATGGCACGGTGATAGGTTGCGAAGCTCCTGGATTTCCAGGCCGATGTGCAGGCGTGGACACAATGAGAATGGAGATTCTCTGCCAATCTAACCTGGCAATGGGAAATTGCCATCCCCTTTAATATCTTTTTATTGGAAAATCACAGAACAAAATCAATCAATATCAATCGAAATCATCTAATGTTTGCATCTGATTAGTGTGAGGGCCCCCCCCCAAACAATTTGAGGATACTCTATAACTCGCACTTTTTTTTGCCCCCCTCAACATTTTTTTTGGTCAATCAAATTAAGAAAGGATTTCAATTTACTTTCAATTGATTTCCATTTACTTTCAATTGATTTCAATTTACTTTACTTTTAATTTACTTTCAATTGATTTCAATTTCAATTTACTTTTAATTTACTTTTTACAATTTACTTTCAATTTACTTTCAATTGATTTCAATTTACTTTTAATTTACTTTCAATTGATTTCAATTTACTTTCAATTTACTTTCAATTTACTTTCAATTTACTTTTAATTTACTTTTAATTTACTTTCAATTTACTTTCAATTGATTTCAATTTACTTTTAATTTACTTTCAATTGACTTTCAATTTACTTTCAATTGATTTCAATTTACTTTTAATTTACTTTCAATTGATTTCAATTTACTTTCAATTTACTTTCAATTGATTTCAATTTACTTTTAATTTACTTTCAATTTACTTGGGTGCTGGTTTGTAATTAGTTGGGTTTTAATAAGAAATTTTGAGAATTCCAAAGGAATGAAGCTGAGAAAAGGCTTTTGTTTTTTTCACTCCAAAAAACTTGGTGCTCACAATAGAGTACCATCCAAACAATTATATTATTGAGTAACTGAGCCACTCATGAGGTACACCCTTGAAAAATTGTCTGAGTGCTGTTTTTTAATAAGGGTTTAATAAGGCATCTAATTATTTGGAAAACCTTGCATTTTAAAGCTTTAACACAACTATGGCTTTCTAAAGTGAAAGGGCCAGCTTTACCCAAAGAAAGGTGGAGAAAGGGTTTTGCTTTTTTTCACTCCAAAAAGTTGGTGCTCACAATAGAGTACCATCCAAACAATTATATTATTCAGTAACTGAGCCACTCATGAGGTACCCCTTTGAAAAATTGTCTGGATGCTGTTTTTTAATAAGGGTTTAATAAGGCATCTAATTATTTGGAAAGCCTTGCATTTTAAAGTTTTAACACAACTATGGCTTTCTACAGTAAAGGGGCCAGCTTTACCCAAAGAAAGGTGGAGAAAGGTTTTTGTTTTTTTTTCACTGCCAAAAGTTGGTGCTCACAATAGAGTACCATCCAAACAATTATATTATTGAGTAACTGAGCCAATCATGAGGTACCCCGTTGAAAAATTGTTTGGGTGCTGTTTTTTTAATAAGGGTTTAATAAGGCATCTAATTATTTGGGAAACCTTGCATTTTAAATTTTTAACACAACTATGGCTTTCTACAGTAAAGGGGCCAGCTTTACCCAAAGAAAGGTGGAGAAAGGTTTTTGTTGTTTTTTTTCACTCCCAAAAGTTGGTGCTCACAATAGAGTACCATCCAGACAATTATATTATTCAGTAACTGAGCCACTCATGAGGTACCCCCTTGAAAAATTGTCTGGGTGCTGTTTTTTAATAAGGGTTTAATAAGGCATCTAATTATTTGGAAAACCTTGCATTTTAAAGCTTTAACACAAATATGGCTTTCTAAAGTAAAGGCATCAGCTTTACCCAAAGAAAGGTGGAGAAAGGGTTTTGCTTTTTTTTTCACTCCAAAAAGTTGGTGCTCACAATAGAGTACCATCCAAACAATTATATTATTGAGTAACTGAGCCACTCATGAGGTACCCCTTTGAAAAATTGTCTGGATGCTGTTTTTTAATAAGGGTTTAATAAGGCATCTAATTATTTGGGAAACCTTGCATTTTAAAGCTTTAACACAAATATGGCTTTCTAAAGTGAAAGGGCCAGCTTTACCCAAAGAAAGGTGGAGAAAGGGTTTTGTTTTTTTTTCACTCCCAAAAGTTGGTGCTCACAATAGAGTACCATCCAAACAATTATATTATTGAGTAACTGAGCCACTCATGAGGTACCCCTTTGAAAAATTGTCTGGATGCTGTTTTTTAATAAGGTTTTAATAAAGGGTTTTGTTTTTTTTTCAATCCCAAAAGTTGGTGCTCACAATAGAGTACCATCCAAACAATTATATTATTGAGTAACTGAGCCACTCATGAGGTACCCCTTTGAAAAATTGTCTGGATGCTGTTTTTTTAAATAAGGGTTTGATAAGGCATCTAAAATAAAATTAATTAAAAATAAACATAAATAGAAAAGTAATTAAAAAGAAAAGTAAAGTTAATTAAAGCATTTGGAAAAATATTTTTTTAAAAAATTACTTTACTTCGTGTGATCCCCACCATGACATTTATACATTTTCTTACTGGCAATATCTTCTGGCATTCTTCTATCTGACATATCTTCTGGCACTATCTCATATCTTCTGGCTATCTCATATCTTCTGGCATGGCATTCTTCTGGCATATATTCTGACATATCTTCTGGCATATCTTCTGGCATATCTTCTGGCATATCTTCTGACATATCTATCTGGCATATCTTCTGGCATATTTTCTGGCATTCTATCTGGCAAATCTTCTGGCATTCTATCTGGCATTCTATCTGGCATATCTTCTGGCATCTTATCTGGCATTCTATCTGGCATATCTTCTGGCATATATTCTGACATATCTTCTGGCATTCTATCTGGCATTCTATTTGGCATTCTATCTGGCATATCTTCTGGCATATTTTCTGACATTCTTTCTGACATTCTTTCTAACTTTCTTCTGCACATTCTTTGTCCCATATCTTCCTACATGAGGTCCGGCAGGGAACACTTGGCGTGGATACTCGCCGTTGAGGTCCGGCAGGGAACACTGGGCGTGGATGGTCGTGGTTGAGGTCCGGCAGGGAACACTGGGCGAGGATGGTCGTGGTTGAGGTCCGGCAGGGAACACTGGGCGTGGATGGTCGTGGTTGAGGTCCGGCGGGGAACACTGGGCGTGGATGGTCGTGGTTGAGGTCCGGCAGGGAACACTGGGCGTGGGTGGTCGTGGTTGAGGTCCGGCAGAGAACACTGTGGATCGCGGGTCGCAGTTGAGCCAGGACGACGAGGACGACGAGGACGACAAGGATGACAAGGAGGACGAGGAGGAGGAGGAGAGGAGGAGGAGAAGGAGGAGAAGGAGGAGGAGGAGGAGGCAACTGACATAAAATCTAACAACCCTCACCTGGCAGGTGGGGAAAAAAAAATCTGGAAAAAATTTCTCACAATAGAGGCCCCCCCCCCAACAATTGGCATGTGACTGAATTAGGAGCAAGAAATTTCTCACAATAGGGTACCATCTCTTTAATCAGGTGCAAACATTATAAATCATACAAATCATCTATAAATCAGCTGTGAACATGGTTATATATACCAGTAGTACCGCACAAGGCAGTGGCGGAAGTTTCAAAAATAGGAAACCTATAGGAGAGGTTGGTTGTTGTGAATCAGGGATGGCAGAGCGAAGCCACTGATGGATTGAAAGGTGCTTGATCTCTCTCACTCTTTCTCTCTCTTTCTCTGACTATCTACCTACCTACCTATCTATTTTCTATGTATCTATCTATCTATCGATCTATCGATCTATCTATCTATCTATCTATCTACCTATCTATCTCTCTCTTTCATCGAATTACCTATCTATCTATCTATCTATCTATCTATCTCTCTCTCTTTCTTTCATCTGTCTATCTGTCTGTCTAGCTGTCTGTCTGTCTATCTATCCATCTATCTATCTATCTGTCTATCTATCCATCTATCTATCTATCTGTCTATCTGTCTGTCTACCTGTCTATCTATCTATCTATCTGTCTATCTATCTGTCTGTCTGTCTGTATATCTGTCTAGCCATTTATCTATCTATCTCATCTACCCAGCTGGCCTCTCTCTCTCTCTCTCTCTTTCTCTTTCATCTAATTACCTATCTATCTATCTATCTATCTACCTGTCTATCTATCTCTCCCTTTCATCTGTCTATCGGTCTAGCTGTCTACCTGTCTATCTGTGTTGCAGTGTCATTCAGTGTAATGTAGTGTGGTGTAGTGTAATTTAGTATAGTGGAGTGTACTGGAGTGTAATGTAGTGTAATGTAGTGTACTGGAGTGTAGTGTAGTGTAACGTTCTGTAGTGTAGTGTCTTGAAGCGAAGCGACATCTGAACCTCCAAAAGTGGTCCGAACCCCTTGTGTTTTGTACATCTTGACGCCACAACGGCGTGCACTTTTTCGACATCTCAACCTCCAATAGTGGTCCGAACCCCTGGTGTTTTTAACATTTTGACTTCGAAATGTGCTTCGCGCCACAACGGCGTGCACTTTTTCGACATCTGAACCTCCAAAAGTGGCGCGAACATGTAGTGCTTTGTACATTTTGACTTCGAAATGTGCTTCGCGCCACAACGGCGTGCACTTTTTCGACATCTCAACCTCCAAAAGTGCTCCGACCATGGTGTGTTTTGTGCATTTTGACTTCAAAATGTGCTTCGCGCCACAACGGCGTGCACTTTTTCGACATCTCAACCTCCAATAG
>CAMXCT020006838.1:21712-31712 GCA_947184155.2 Cladocopium goreaui | reverse complement strand
GGCAAGGAAGCAAAGCTGGCAGAAAAACGCTTCGGTGCGTTGCACCTTGAGGTTCTCGACCTTTTTGCTATGTACATCCTTGTGAAATATATTTGATAGGTTTGAATTTTCAGGTGTAAATGGGTTTTTCATTTGAGTGCATGTTAATACTCTGATCTTATGGTTTTATGGGTTCATGGATCTAAGTAACAGTATAATAGTTAGATATATATATACACAATATTTTTGGCCCTATTATTATACAGCTAATGTTGCGCCGCACAGGTGCATGGTTGCGCCGCACAGGTGCATGATATTTTATGAAAGTATACGAGGGCGTTGTTTTTTTTGATCCCCCACCTTGTTTGTTTGACTTCCCCCGTGTTTTTTTGACCCCTCATGAACGAAATCTGAAATGAAACTCTAAAGAAACTCTCAAGAAACCCACATGAATGTTTGAAAACTTTGACAAGATTTTCTGATAAGAAATTCACATAACACTCGAAATTAAACGCGAAAGGAAATCGGAAAGAATCCCTAAATGAAACCCTACATGAAACCCGACAGAAACGCAAAAGAAACTCGAAATAAAACCCTTAAGAGATGTAAATATCAAGAGAATTCCTACATGAAATTGAAATCCTACTTTTTTTGTTTTATTCTTTCCTGTTTGTATCTTAAATGAAAGTTTAAACACCGTAGGTGAAACTGTGAAACCGAAAGAAACCCGAATGAATTGCTGCCAGAAACCCCTACATGAAACACAAAATGAACCCTAAAGAAATCATAAATTGACCTAAAGAAACTATAAATGAAAGCCTGCAATTCAATGCAATGCAATGCACTGCAATGCAATGCAATGCAAGGTAATGCAATGCAATGTACTGCAATGCAATGCAATGTAATGGAATGCAATGTAATGCAATGCAATGCAATGTAATGTAGTGCAATGCAATGTACTGCACTGCAATGCAATGTAATGCAATGCAATGAAATGCAATGCAATGTAATGCCATGCAATGTACTGCAATGCAATGCAATGTAAGGCAATGTAATGCAATGCAATGCAATGTAATGCAATGCAATGTACTGCAATGCAATGTAATGGAATGCAATGTAATGCAATTGAATGCAATGTAATGCAATGTAATGCCAAGCAATGTAATGCAATGCAATGCATTGCAATGAAAAGCAATGAAATGTAATGCAATGCAATGCAATGCAGTGAAATGTAATGCAATGCCATGTAATGCAATGTAATGCCATGCAATGTAATGCAATGCAATGCCCCTGCATTGCAATGAAGAGCAACGAAAGGTAATGCAAAGCAATGCAATGAAGTGTAATGCAACGCAATGTAAGGCAATGTAATGTTATGCAATGCAATGTAATGCAATGCAATGCATTGCAATGTAACGCAATGAAATGTATCGCACCTTGAAGCGCAGCAATCTTGTTATCTAGACTTGGAACAGCAGAGGACGCAGCAAAAGTACTTGGGCAGAGTTGGGTGCCCACTTGGGATGGCTGGAAAGAATTGCAAACAAGCACGACAGAGGCTCACTGCGTTGCAGTTGCGGACCGTCTGTGTGACATCGCGCAAGTAAATGCTCCTGGCCGAAGCATGACTGATACCCAAGCTTTAAAGGCTTTGGCAGCTGAAGGGTTCAGGTGGCAGCAGGCGCTGTCACACGGCGTCAACAATTGCCTAATCGATTCCTTGATGCTGTGCTTAGCGTATGAAGGTCTTTTGCCAAGCAACTTGGGCGCAGATGTTGCAGCAAGACGACGCAGTGCAGTTGCATGCAGAAAGCATTTGGTTCAAGCGGTTGGGCAAGCAGTACTTCCAAGCGCGAAGGGATTCTTTCCATATTTAGATGCGCACCGCGATGGCCCGCACATTGTGACATTTCTGTTGCAACGATTTCGGGCTGTTGCGCGCGCTAACATGATAATTCGTGTGCACGACCGATTTGGTGAGTGCACGGCAGACCCAGATCGGAACAAGATTCTTGTCCATCTTGGGTTCGAGCACCCCGAGCATCATGCCTTACAGCTGCATATATACAATCACACCTCTGTGCAAGGCAGGGGATATCATTTTGATAGTCTGTTGCGCCAAACCACTGTGCGTGAAACTGAACCAACCGTAGAGACGGACAGCACGAGGACAAGCGCCAACATAGACAGAACAGAAAAAGACGTAGATCGAAGAGCAGAAGCAGTATTTGCCAAGCTGGCATGGCGCCTTTGCGGTTCTAGTTTTGATATCCCCTGGCTTGAAGCATTGCTATTGAATTTGCTTTTTCATGGATACCTTTCCATGGGACCTTCTGTGATGGCATCGCAGAAAGCACGACATCAACTATGCAGATCATGCCAAAGACATCTAAAATTGGAGCCAAAGCCGGACGAGGCAGAAGCACAGACTTTCGACTTGCAAAGCCACCTTGCGGCCGCAATATTTTTTCTTCTGGGCACCAGCTACAAGAGTGTGAATGCTGATGTATATGTTCATGATGCAAGTACAACTGACTTGAATGTACCACGAGACAGTTACAGGATTGGTCCACCCGACAGTTTGCTAGTGCCAATTTTCCGACTCTACTGTTTTCAAAATGGTCAGTATGCCGCGTTATTGCCTCTGCTGGTGTCTGCTGCTGCCTGCTGCTGCCTGCTGCTACCTGCTGCTGCCTGCTGCTGCCTGCCTGCTGCTCCCTGCTGCTGCCTGCTGCTGGTGCTGCTGCTGCTGCTGCTGCTGCTGTGCTGCTGCAATCAAACAGCCTCCAAAGCAAGAAACAAACAGCCAGACACCCTTTTCGAAACACATCCGAAACAGCAAAACACCACCTAATTTCGTGCCCAAAACGTAGCAAAGGAACCCCAAAAAAGGGCCTAACGTCACTTCTGAAACCCTACTATAAAATTGCAACTTTGCCGCTGCCTGCCGCTGCCTGCTGCTGCTTGCTGCTTGCTGCTGCCTGCTGCTGCCTCTGCTGGTGTCTGCTGTGCCGCTGCCTGCTGCTGCCTCTGCTGGTGTCTGCTGCTGCCTGCTGCTGCCTGCTGCTGCCTGCAGCTGCCTGCGGCTGCCTGCGGCTGCCTGCCTGCTGCCTGCTGCTCCCTGCTGCTGCCTGCTGCTGGTGCTGCTGCTGGTGGCTGCTGCTGCTGCTGTGGTGCTGCTGTGGTGCTGCTGCAATCAAACAGCCTCGAAAGCAAGAAACAAACAGCCAGACACCCTTTTCGAAACACATCCGAAACAGCAAAACACCACCTAATTTCGTACCCAAAACGTAGCAAAGGAACCCCAAAAAAGGGCCTAACGTCACTTCTGAAACCCTACTTAAAATTGCAACTTTGCCGCTGCCTGCCGCTGCCTGCTGCTGCCTGCCCTGCCGCTGCCTGCTACTGCCTCTGCTGGTGTCTGCTGCTGCCTGCTGCTGCCTGCTGCTGCCTGCTGCTGCCTGCTGCTACCTGCTGCTGCCTGCTGCTGCCTGCCTGCTGCTCCTGCTGCTGCCTGCTGCTGGTGCTGCTGCTGGTGGCTGCTGCTGCTGCTGTGGTGCTGCTGCAATCAAACAGCCTCCAAAGCAAGAAACAAACAGCCAGACACCCTTTTCGAAACATATCCGAAACAGCAAAACACCACCTAATTTCGTGCCCAAAACGTAGCAAAGGAACCCCAAAAAAGGGCCTAACGTCACTTCTGAAACCCTACTATAAAATTGCAACTTTGCCGCTGCCTGCCGCTGCCTGCTGCTGCTGCTGCTTGCTGCTGCTGCTGCTGCCTCTGCTGGTGTCTGCTGTGCCGCTGCCTGCTGCTGCCTCTGCTGGTGTCTGCTGCTGCCTGCTGCTGCCTGCTGCTGCCTGCAGCTGCCTGCGGCTGCCTGCGGCTGCCTGCCTGCTGCTCCCTGCTGCTGCCTGCTGCTGGTGCTGCTGCTGGTGCTGCTGCTGGCTGCTGCTGCTGCTGCTGTGGTGCTGCTGTGGTGCTGCTGCAATCAAACAGCCCTCAAAACGTAGCAAAGGAACCCCCAAAAAAGGCGTCACTTCTGAAACCCTACTTAAAATTGCAACTTTGCCGCTGCCTGCCGCTGCCTGCTGCTGCTTGCTGCTGCCTGCTGCTGCCTCTGCTGGTGTCTGCTGGTGTCTGCTGCTGCTCCTTGCTGCTGCCTGCTGCTGGTGCTGCTGCTGGTGGCTGCTGCTGCTGCTGTGGTGCTGCTGCAATCAAACAGCCTCCAAAGCAAGAAACAAACAGCCAGACACCCTTTTCGAAACACATCCGAAACAGCAAAACACCATCTAATTTCGTGCCCAAAACGTAGCAAAGGAACCCCAAAAAAGGGCCTAACGTCACTTCTGAAACCCTACTATATAAAATTGTAACTTTGCCGCTGCCTGCCGCTGCCTGCCGCTGCCTGCTGCTGCCTCTGCTGGTGTCTGCTGCTGCCTGCTGCTACCTGCTGCTGCCTGCAGCTGCCTGCGGCTGCCTGCGGCTGCCTGCCTGCTGCTGCCTGCTGCTGCCTGCTGCTACCTGCTGCTGCCTGCTGCTGCCTGCCTGCTGCTCCTTGCTGCTGCCTGCTGCTGGTGCTGCTGCTGGTGGCTGCTGCTGCTGCTGTGGTGCTGCTGCAGTGCTGCAATCAAACAGCCTCCAAAGCAAGAAACAAACAGCCAGACACCCTTTTCGAAACACATCCGAAACAGCAAAACACCACCTAATTTCGTGCCCAAAACGTAGCAAAGGAACCCCAAAAAAGGGCCTAACGTCACTTCTGAAACCCTACTATAAAATTGCAACTTTGCCGCTGCCTGCCGCTGCCTGCCGCTGCCTGCTGCTGCTTGCTGCTGCCTGCTGCTGCCTCTGCTGGTGTCTGCTGTGCCTGCTGCCTGCTGCTGCCTCTGCTGGTGTCTGCTGCTGCCTGCTGCTGCCTGCTGCTGCCTGCAGCTGCCTCCGGCTGCCTGCGGCTGCCTGCGGCTGCCTGCCTGCTGCTCCCTGCTGCTGCCTGCTGCTGGTGCTGCTGCTGGTGGCTGCTGCTGCTGCTGCTGTGGTGCTGCTGCAATCAAACAGCCTCCAAAGCAAGAAACAAACAGCCAGACACCCTTTTCGAAACACATCCGAAACAGCAAAACACCACCTAATTTCGTACCCAAAACGTAGCAAAGGAACCCCAAAAAAGGGCCTAACGTCACTTCTGAAACCCTACTTAAAATTGCAACTTTGCCGCTGCCTGCCGCTGCCTGCCGCTGCCTGCTACTGCCTCTGCTGGTGTCTGCTGCTGCCTGCTGCTGCCTGCTGCTGCCTGGTGCTGCCTGCTGCTACCTGCTGCTGCCTGCTGCTGCCTGCCTGCTGCTCCTTGCTGCTGCCTGCTGCTGGTGCTGCTGCTGGTGGCTGCTGCTGCTGCTGCTGGTGCTGCTGCAATCAAACAGCCTCCAAAGCAAGAAACAAACAGCCAGACACCCTTTTCGAAACACATCCGAAACAGCAAAACGCCACCTAATTTCGTGCCTAAAACGTAGCAAAGGAATCCCAAAAAAGGGCCTAACGTCACTTCTGAAACCCTACTATAAAATTGCAACTTTGCCCCTGCCTGCCGCTGCCTGCTGCTGCTTGCTGCTGCCTGCTGGTGCCTCTGCTGGTGTCTGCTGGTGTCTGCTGCTGCCTGCTGCTGCCTCTGCTGGTGTCTGCTGCTGCCTGCAGCTGCCTGCTGCTGCCTGCAGCTGCCTGCGGCTGCCTGCGGCTGCCTGCTTGCTGCTCCCTGCTGCTGCCTGCTACTGGTGCTGCTGCTGGCTGCTGCTGCTGCTGCTGCTGTGGTGCTGCGGTGATGCTGCTGCAATCAAACAGCATCCAAAACGTAGCAAAGGAACCCCAAAAAAGGGCCTAACGTCACTTTTGAAACCCTACTTAAAATTGCAACTTTGCCGCTGCCTGCCGCTGCCTGCCGCTGCCTGCTGCTGCCTGCTGCTGCCTCTGCTGGTGTCTGCTGCTGCCTGCTGCTGCCTGCTGCTGCCTGCTGCTGCCTGCTGCTACCTGCTGCTGTCTGCTGCTGCCTGCCTGCTGCTCCTTGCTGCTGCCTGCTGCTGGTGCTGCTGCTGGTGGCTGCTGCTGCTGTGGTGCTGCTGCAATCAAACAGCCTCCAAAGCAAGAAACAAACAGCCAGACACCCTTTTCGAAACACATCCGAAACAGCAAAACACCACCTAATTTCGTGCCCAAAACGTAGCAAAGGAACCCCAAAAAGGGCCTAACGTCACTTCTGAAACCCTACTATAAAATTGCAACTTTGCCGCTGCCTGCCGCTGCCTGCTGCTGCTTGCTGCTGCCTGCTGCTGCCTGCTGCTGCCTCTGGTGGTGTCTGCTGTGCCGCTGCCTGCTGCTGCCTCTGCTGGTGTCTGCTGCTGCCTGCTGCTGCCTGCTGCTGCCTGCTGCTACCTGCTGCTGCCTGCTGCTGCCTGCCTGCTGCTCCTTGCTGCTGCCTGCTGCTGGTGCTGCTGCTGGTGGCTGCTGCTGCTGCTGGGGTGCTGCTGCAATTAAACAGCTTCCAAAGCAAGAAACAAACAGCCAGACACCCTTTTCGAAACACATCCGAAACAGCAAAACACCACCTAATTTCGTGCCCAAAACGTAGCAAAGGAACCCCAAAAAGGGCCTAACGTCACTTCTGAAACCCTACTATAAAAATTGCAACTTTGCCGCTGCCTGCCGCTGCCTGCTGCTGCTTGCTGCTGCCTGCTGCTGCCTCTGCTGGTGTCTGCTGTGCCGCTGCCTGCTGCTGCCTGCAGCTGCCTGCTGCCTGCTGCTGCCTGCCTTAAAATTGGAACTTTGCCGCTGCCTGCCGCTGCCTGCTGCTGCCTGCTGCTGCCTGCTGCTGCTGTGTGCTGCTGTGTGCTGCTGCCTGCTGCTGCCTGCTGCTGCCTGCTGCTGCCTGCTGCTACCTGCTGCTGCCTGCTGCTGCCTGCCTGCTGCTGCCTGCCTGCTGCTCCTTGCTGCTGCCTGCTGCTGCCTGCTGCTGGTGCTGCTGCTGGTGGCTGCTGCTGCTGCTGTGGTGCTGCTGCAATCAAACAGCCTCCAAAGCAAGAAACAAACAGCCAGACACCCTTTTCGAAACACATCCGAAACAGCAAAACACAACCTAATTTCGTGCCCAAAACGTAGCAAAGGAACCCCAAAAAAGGGCCTAACGTCACTTCTGAAACCTTACTATAAAATTGCAACTTTGCCGCTGCCTGCCGCTGCCTGCTGCTGCTTGCTGCTGCCTGCTGCTGCCTCTGCTGGTGTCTGCTGCTGCCTGCTGCTGCCTGCTGCTACCTGGCCTGCTGCTCCTTGCTGCTGCCTGCTGCTGGTGCTGCTGCCTGCTGCTGGTGCTGCTGCTGGTGGCTGCTGCTGCTGCTGTGGTGCTGCTGCAATCAAACAGCCTCCAAAGCAAGAAACAAACAGCCAGACACCCTTTTCGAAACACCTGCTGCCTGCTGCTGGTGCTGCTGCTGCTGTGGTGCTGCTGTCGTGCTGCTGCAATCAAACAGCTTCCAAAGCCAGAAACAACTGCTGCTGCTGCTGCTGCTGCAGCTTTGTGTTATTGGTTCCATGGCTGCAAGAATGTTGTTGTTGTTGTTGTTGTTGCTGTTGCTGTTGCTGTTGCTGCTATAAAATAAAATTAAAATAGAATCTTGCTGCTGCCGTTGCGCTTACTGCTGCTGCGTCTGCTTGTGTCTGCTGCTGCCTACTGATGCTTGCTGCTGCCTGCTGCTGCCTGCGGCGGCCTGCTGCCTGCTGCTGGTGCTGCTGCTGGTAGCTGCTGCTGCTGTGGTGCTGCTGTCGTGCTGCTGCGATCAAAGAGCTTCCAAAGCAAGAAACAACTGCTGCTGCTGCTGCTGCTGCTGCTGCTGCTGCCCTTTTGCGTGCTCTTGCCGATGTTCTTGACACCCATTGGTGCCATATAAATGAGAAAATTGCCAAACGTGACGTCTGAAACCATATAGAAATATATACAAGAAAGATATATAGAAGTGCCTAACGTGTCGTCTGACATCCTAGAAAAACACAATTTTTCGACAGATTCTGCTGCTGGAGGCTGCTAGCAGTAAAACAGTTTCGAAAAAATCACCTCCCGGGGGGAGAACACCAGGGCTCTGAAGGACGAGCGAGTGCCAGAACCACGCCAAAAAAGTGCCTAACGTGTCGTCTGAAATCCTAGAAAAAGCTAGATTTTGGGTAGGCTGCTGGCTACTGGCTGTTGGCTGCTACTGGCGCTGGCTGCTAGCTACTGGCTATGTGCACCTTTTGCGTGCTCTTGCCCACGTTCTTGACACCCATTGGTGCTGTATAAACGAGAAAACTGCCAAACGTCACGTTTGAAACCCTATAGAAATATATACAATATATATAGAAGTGCCTAACGTGTCGTCTGACACCCTAGAAAAACACAATTTTTCGATAGATTCTGTTGCTGGCGGCTGCTAGCAGTAAAACAGGTTCGAAAAAATCACCTCCCGGGGGGAAAGCACCAGGGCTCTGAAGGACGAGCGAGTGCCAGAACCACGCCAAAAAAGTGCCTAACGTGTCGTCTGAAATCCTAGAAAAAGCTAGATTTTGGGTAGGCTGCTGGCTACTGGCTGTTGGCTGCTACTGGCGCTGGCTGCTAGCTACTGGCTATGTGCACCTTTTGCGTGCTCTTGCCCACGTTCTTGACACCCATTGGTGCCATCCTAGAAAAACACAATTTTTCGTGCTGCTAGCTGCTGCTAGCTGCTGCACTGCTGCCGTTGCGCTTACTGCTGCTGCGTCTGCTTGTGTCTGCTGCTGCCTACTGATGCTTGCTGCTGCCTGCTGCTGCCTGCGGCGGCCTGCTGCCTGCTGCTGGTGCTGCTGCTGGTGGCTGCTGCTGCTGTGGTGCTGCTGTCGTGCTGCTGCAATCAAAGAGCTTCCAAAGCAAGAAACAACGGCTGCTGCTGCTGCTACTTCTGCTGCTGCTGCTGCCGCCTTTTTGCGTGCTCTTGCCCATGTTCTTGACACCCATTGGTGCCATATAAATGAGAAAATTGCCAAACGTGACGTCTGAAACCCTATAGACATATATACAAGATATATAGAAGTGTCTAACGTGTCGTCTGACATCCTAGAAAAACACAATTTTTCGACAGATTCTGTTGCTGGTGGCTGCTAGCAGTAAAACAGGTTCGAAAAAATCACCTCCCGGGGGGAAAACACCAGGGCTCTGAAGGACGAGCGAGTGCCAGAACCACGCCAAAAAAGTGCCTAACGTGTCGTCTGAAATCCTAGAAAAATCTAGATTTTTGGTAGGCTGCTGTGGCTGCTACTGGCGCTGGCTGCTAGCTACTGGCTATGTGCACCTTTTGCGTGCTCTTGCCCACGTTCTTGACACCCATTAGTGCCTGCTGCTGGTGCTGCTGCTGGTGGCTGCTGCTGCTGTGGTGCTGCTGTCGTGCTGCTGCAATCAAACAGCTTCCAAAGCAAGAAACAACTGCTGCTGCTGCTGCTGCTGCTGCAGCTTTGTGTTATTGGTTCCATGGCTGCAAGAATGTTGTTGTTGTTGTTGTTGTTGGTTGTTGTTGTTGTTGTTGCTGTTGCTGTTGCTCTTGCTGTTGCTGCCATAAAATAAAATTAAAATAGAATCCTGCTGCCTGCTGCTGCCTGCTGCTCCTGCCTGCTGCTGGCTGCTGCCTGCTCCTGCCTGCTGCTGGCTGTTGCTGGCTGCAGCTGGCTGCTGCTGGCTGCCTAACGCCGGCTGCTGCTGGTTGCTGCTGCCGGATGCTGCCTGCCAGACACCTACTGCTGCCTGCTGCTGGCTGCCTGCTGCTACCTGCTGCTCCTGCCTGCTGCTGGCTGCTGCCTGCTCCTGCCTGCTGCTGGCTGTTGCTGGCTGCTGCTAGCTGCTGCTGGCTGCTGCTGGCTGCCTAACGCCAGCTGCTGCTGGTTGCTGCTGCCGGATGCTGCCTGCCAAACACCTACTGCTGCCTGCTGCTGGCTGCTGCTGGCTGGTGCGGGCTGCTGCTGGCTGCTGCTGGCTGCTAC
>CAMXCT020006838.1:0-21612 GCA_947184155.2 Cladocopium goreaui | reverse complement strand
ACAGCAGCAGCAGCAGCCACCAGCAGCAGCACCAGCAGCAGGCAGCAGCAAGGAGCAGCAGGCAGGCAGCAGCAGGCAGCAGCAAGTAGCAGCAGGCAGCACCAGGCAGCAGCAGGCAGCAGCAGGCAGCAGCAGACACCAGCAGAGGCAGTAGCAGGCAGCGGCAGGCAGCGGCAGGCAGCGGCAAAGTTGCAATTTTAAGTAGGGTTTCAGAAGTGACGTTAAGCCCTTTTTTGGGGTTCCTTTGCTACGTTTTGGGTACGAAATTAGGTGGTGTTTTGCTGTTTCGGATGTGTTTCGAAAAGGGTGTCTGGCTGTTTGTTTCTTGCTTTGGAGGCTGTTTGAGTGCAGCAGCACCACAGCAGCAGCAGCAGCCACCAGCAGCAGCACCAGCAGCAGGCAGCAGCAAGGAGCAGCAGGCAGGCAGCAGCAGACAGCAGCAGGTAGCAGCAGGCAGCAGCAGGCAGCAGCAGGCAGCGGCAGGCAGCAGCAGACACCAGCAGAGGCAGCAGCAGGCAGCAGCAGGCAGCGGCAGGCAGCGGCAGGCAGCGGCAAAGTTGCAATTTTAAGTAGGGTTTCAAAAGTGACGTTAGGCCCTTTTTTGGGGTTCCTTTGCTACGTTTTGGATGCTGTTTGATTGCAGCAGCATCACCGCAGCACCACAGCAGCAGCAGCAGCAGCAGCAGCCAGCAGCAGCACCAGTAGCAGGCAGCAGCAGGGAGCAGCAGGCAGGCAGCCGCAGGCAGCCGCAGGCAGCTGCAGGCAGCAGCAGGCAGCTGGAGGCAGCAGCAGACACCAGCAGAGGCAGCAGCAGGCAGCAGCAGCTGGCTGTTTGTTTCTTGCTTTGGAGGCTGTTTGATTGCAGCAGCACCACAGCAGCAGCAGCAGCCACCAGCAGCAGCACCAGCAGCAGAAGCAGCAAGGAGCAGCAGGCAGGCAGAAGCAGGCCAGCAGCACGGTACATGCCGGCAGCACCAGGCAGGCAGCAGCAGACAGAAGGCAGCAGCAGACACCACGCAGAGGGCAGTAGCAGCGCGCAGGCCAGCGGCAGGCAGCGGCAAAGTGCAATTTTAAGTAGGGGTTTTCAGAAGTGACGTTCGGCCCCTTGTGGGGGGTTCATTTGACTACGTTTTGGGTACGAATTAGGTGGTGTTTTGCTGTTTCGGATGTGTTTACTGCCTCTGCTGGTTTTTTTGGTGTCTGCTGCTGCCTGCTGCTGCCTGCAGCTGCCTGCGGCTGCCTGCGGCTGCCTGCCTGCTGCTCCCTGCTGCTGCCTGCTGCTGGTGCTGCTGCTGGTGGCTGCTGCTACTGCTGCTGTGGTGCTGCTGTGGTGCTGCTGCAATCAAACAGCCTCCAAAGCAAGAAACAAACAGCCAGACACCCTTTTCGAAACACATCCGAAACAGCAAAACGCCACCTAATTTCGTGCCTAAAACGTAGCAAAGGAATCCCAAAAAAGGGCCTAACGTCACTTCTGAAACCCTACTATAAAATTGCAACTTTGCCGCTGCCTGCCGCTGCCTGCTGCTGCTTGCTGCTGCCTGCTGGTGCCTCTGCTGGTGTCTGCTGGTGTCTGCTGCTGCCTGCTGCTGCCTCTGCTGGTGTCTGCTGCTGCCTGCAGCTGCCTGCTGCTGCCTGCAGCTGCCTGCGGCTGCCTGCGGCTGCCTGCCTGCTGCTCCCTGCTGCTGCCCGCTACTGGTGCTGCTGCTGGCTGCTGCTGCTGCTGCTGTGGTGCTGCGGTGATGCTGCTGCAATCAAACAGCATCCAAAACGTAGCAAAGGAACCCCAAAAAAGGGCCTAACGTCACTTTTGAAACCCCACTTAAAATTGCAACTTTGCCGCTGCCTGCCGCTGCCTGCCGCTGCCTGCTGCTGCCTGCTGCTGCCTCTGCTGGTGTCTGCTGCTGCCTGCTGCTGCCTGCTGCTGCCTGCTGCTACCTGCTGCTGTCTGCTGCTGCCTGCCTGCTGCTCCTTGCTGCTGCCTGCTGCTGGTGCTGCTGCTGGTGGCTGCTGCTGCTGCTGTGGTGCTGCTGCAATCAAACAGCCTCCAAAGCAAGAAACAAACAGCCAGACACCCTTTTCGAAACACATCCGCAACAGCAAAACACCACCTAATTTCGTGCCCAAAACGTAGCAAAGGAACCCCAAAAAAGGGCTTAACGTCACTTCTGAAACCCTACTATAAAATTGCAACTTTGCCGCTGCCTGCCGCTGCCTGCTGCTGCTTGCTGCTGCCTGCTGCTGCCTCTGCTGGTGTCTGCTGCTGCCTGCTGCCTGCTGGTGTCTGCTGCTGCCTGCTGCTGCCTGCTGCTGCCTGCTGCTGCCTGCTGCTACCTGCTGCTGCCTGCTGCTGCCTGCCTGCTGCTCCTTGCTCCGGCCTGCTGCTGGTGCTGCTGCTGGTGGCTGCTGCTGCTGCTGTGGTGCTGCTGCAATCAAACAGCCTCCAAAGCAAGAAACAAACAGCCAGACACCCTTTTCGAAACACATCCGAAACAGCAAAACACCACCTAATTTCGTGCCCAAAACGTAGCAAAGGAACCCCAAAAAAGGGCCTAACGTCACTTCTGAAACCCACTATAAAATTGCAACTTTGCCGCTGCCTGCCGCTGCCTGCTGCTGCTTGCTGCTGCCTGCTGCTGCCTGCTGCTGCCTCTGCTGGTGTCTGCTGTGCCGCTGCCTGCTGCTGCCTCTGCTGGTGTTTGCTGCTGCCTGCTGCTACCTGCTGCTGCCTGCAGCTGCCTGCGGCTGCCTGCGGCTGCCTGCGGCTGCCTGCCTGCTGCTGCCTGCTGCTGCCTGCTGCTGCCTGCTGCTGCCTGCTGCTGCCTGCTGCTGCCTGCTGCTGCCTGCTGCTGCCTGCTGCTACCTGCTGCTGCCTGCTGCTGCCTGCCTGCTGCTCCTTGCTGCTGCCTGCTGCTGGTGCTGCTGCTGCTGCTGCTGTGGTGCTGCTGCAATCAAACAGCCTCCAAAGCAAGAAACAAACAGCCAGACACCCTTTTCGAAACACATCCGAAACAGCAAAACACCACCTAATTTCGTGCCCAAAACGTAGCAAAGGAACCCCAAAAAAGGGCCTAACGTCACTTCTGAAACCTTACTATAAAATTAAAATTGCAACTTTGCCGCTGCCTGCCGCTGCCTGCTGCTGCTTGCTGCTGCCTGCTGCTGCCTCTGCTGGTGTCTGCTGCTGCCTGCTGCTGCCTGCTGCTGCCTGCTGCTGCCTGCTGCTACCTGCTGCTGCCTGCTGCTACCTGCTGCTGCCTGCTGCTGCCTGCCTGCTGCTCCAGACACCTACTGCTGCCTGCTGCTGGCTGCCTGCTGCTACCTGCTGCTACCTGCTGCTCCTGCCTGCTGCTGGCTGCTGCCTGCTCCTGCCTGCTGCTGGCTGTTGCTGGCTGCTGCTAGCTGCTGCTGGCTGCTGCTGGCTGCCTAACGCCAGCTGCTGCTGGTTGCTGCTGCCGGATGCTGCCTGCCAGACACCTACTGCTGCCTGCTGCTGGCTGCTGCTGGCTGATGCGGGCTGCTGCTGGCTGCTGCTACCTGCTGCCTGCTGCCTGCTGCTGCCTGCTGCTGCCTGCTGCTGCCTGGTAGTAAAAGTAGCAGTGCAACACCTCTTCTTCCCTTACGCGCTCCCCCTTGCATCGGCCGGGGTCAGCGAATTATTATTATTCTTTCCTGGCAGCTGTGTCATAAACTCTTTTTCCCTTACGCACTCCCCCTTGCGTCTGCCGGGGTCGGCGGATAATATCACTTATACACACTTATACTATCATATACATATAATTATACATATATAATACATATATACACATATATATATACATATACATGAACATCAGATAGAACTATATATATATATATTATGATGATATGGATATCCACTGCAAGGTAAAGACAAATATTACTTCACTGCATTCCAACATCCCATGCGATCGCGCTGGCTTTCCAAAACTTGCAATTATTGTGTGTTCAGATAATATTGATCAGATAATGAATGACAGTGACTTCCTGATAATATTGATCAGATAATGAATGACAGTGACTTCCTTAGTATTAATACAAACTTTTGAAGTCATTAATTATTGAATGACAATGACTTCGTTAGTTTGCATCATTTCGACAATACAATTCAGTGAACTAGCACTCTTCAAAGAGTTTTTCTCATATCACTTCTGAGCAGTATATTTCGATGGGCCTTGTATGTGAATTCCATTGTATCATTTGAAGGCAGATGAATGCCATAGTGGATATAATGGCATAGTACTCACATGATGTGAAAAATGATGGGTGTTTGACAGAGCGGATTTCAGTTTCAAACTGTTGATGCCATGTTTTCCCACCTAAGTTTGAGATGATAATCCCACATGAGACATGTGGGGACGGGATATAAACACCCTCTGGGAATCAAATCTAGCTGAGAAATCCAAGAAATGTACAATGTGACTCCCCCAAACAATAGCTAAGTTGGTGCTAAATAACTCCAATTTCACCATGACTTGTGGTACTTATATGTGCTTATAACTGGTAGTATTTTGGTATTATTTTAAGCAACATTCACATCACTGGAGGGCCCCACATTGTGATGTTTTTCACCCTTGAGATGCTCAGCCACAATGAGCCATGGAGCCATCATCACCCAATGGGAGATCTTCAAGATCCAATACATGGAGGTACGTTAGTACCATATAAGGCCATATTTTATTGGGATATTCCCTTACATAGGCCTTATATAGGCCTTGTATATGGTAGGTACCTCCAAGAAATCGGTTCCTGGCATGGCAATTGAATTACCATTTTCAATTGGTAAATGGACCATGTTCCATAGCTATGTTCAGTCACCAGAAAATACCCAATTCTACAAGGTCGTGCCCCAGTTCACTAGTTAAGTTGGTAACCACAACTATGGACGAAGCTAATGAATGGGTTTATTGTAGATATATCGAACCAGTTCATGGGGTTGTAATCCAATTTTTAATTGGAGTGGACCACATTCTAACCACCTATATCAACCAATCAACCATGATTTATCAGTCAGATCACCATATTTTTACATATAAATGATGGTGACATGTTCGATATGTTGTTTTTTTAAGTGTAGACTAACTTGGGTTATATCATGGCAGATATATCAAACGAGTGAATGGGGGTGATAAATCACATTCCCATCACAAACAAAAAGTACCTTCACCATCGGTTTGCTTTAAGGGATTACAGGAAAGCCTCTTTCTTCATGGTGTTCTACCCATCCAGTTCGCAGTTTTCATCCCCAACTGGATAGGTAGTGGAATGGAGAATGTCACATAAAATAACCATAGCAAACGATGACATTTTTTTGTGGACTACCAGTCAGATTGACCATGATGATATGGGGAAACATCTATTGTTAAGTGTTAATGTTTTTTGTTTTTTCACTAACCATCAATCACAGATTATTGTTACCTATGACTAACTATATTTATTACATATTATTATCACTAGCCATTGATTTTGACTAATATTGCTAAGTATTTATACTGCACCGGTTTTATTGTTTGATACCCCAAAGATTAACCATTATTTGACCATTATTAACTAGCTTTTTTATCCATTCATTGCCATAAATTTCATTACTATCATTAATTACTAACTATAGTTAGTTTTGAATGATATCACTAACCATTGATTTAAACATAACTACCTGGTTGGTGGTTTGGAACATGTTTATTTTTCCATATATATGGGATGTCATCCTTCCCATTGACGAACTCATATTTTTCACGATGGTTATTGCACCACCAACCAGATCATTATTGACCATCATTAACCACATATTAACCACATATTAACCATCATTAACAGTATATTAACCATTGATTTAAACATAACTACAGTTTAATGATCACAACTTGACATGTTCACTGATGAATCCCCCAAGAAAGGCTCCAAAAGGGGGCCCATCTTTTTCCCGCCTCTCAGCTCCCGACGTTCCTATCGCTCTTCATTTGGGCTCCTCGGATGGTCACGGGGCGGACGGGATTTTGTGTTCCAACCGTTGCAAAAAGCTCGAAATAACAGCTATAATTTGTTATGAATGGTTATTTTTGTTGGGATTTGTTGTGGTGATAAACATTTTTAATAATCATTTCTATGTTTATTTCTATGGTTATAAATGGTTATGAATGGGGTTATCATTCCGCACATGGGATTATAACTGGCTTAAAACTGGTAAACGGCCATAACTGTTTTGGGGTCATGACTTACATCATCCCATTTTGCGGGCTATACCCTAATTCTTACACCCAAAATGCGGATGATTTATTGGGTTTACTTCATGTGGGTTCATTTTTTTTTGTGGGGTGGGGAAATACTTAAAAAATACGAGCTATAAAGATGTACATCCTAGCTTTGGGGCTGAACGGTTGATTCTTCAAGATTGGTTCAGAAAAAAAAGAGCGTCTACAAGGTGGGGCCCCCACACGTTGTGTATAAGTTGGTTTATAAACTCCATAAATACATATAAATACCATAGTTTTATCAACCTTCCAACCATATCACCTAGTGATTTCAAGCGACTTAGCTATCTGGCCCCATCTCATAGGGATCCCGCAGGGGTGCTGACTGATCATTGGAAGATCAGGATGTACATGTTTGTTTTTTTGGATACTGGTTAGGGGTGCAGTGATGATGGTGATGATGGTGATGATGATGATGATGATGATGTTATTATCATTATCATTAGTGTTGTTATTATTGCTATTATTCTTACTGATAATATTGTTAGTTAAATATGTAATTATCATGATGATTACACTCTGGTTATTTAACATAGCCATAATATAGATGGCCCATAGAAATAGATGAATTTCCCAGCTAGAAACCTCCATTTATTTCAGGGATTTTCCATGGCTATGTTAGTCATAACCAGATGGTATGCTGGTCACTATGACCATGATGATTTACATCATCTTTCCGATTTGGTGAGGTCATGAGTTCTGCCATGTTCGTTTGGATGGAAAACGTCTACGATGGACCGTCTAAGGACGTCCGTTCCAGGGATCGACGGGATCCATGGTGAGTCTACGTTGGAACATCTATAGCATCCCGAAAAAAATGGAACGGTAAGAAATCCCACTTGATTTGGGGTACCCCTAACTCCACTGGTTAATTACTGTGTCATTTTCCGTATATCATATGAGATGACCATTTTAGGGATATACCGATGTATCCCATTTTCAGACAGACCCAAATGAAGTAATGAAGTTAGGGCCTACTGTATATCAGTCAAAACAAATGCTGCTGGAACGTCCATTAAGTCCAGTGCCAGGTTAAACCTGAAAACATGTCGGTCCACAGAATTTTGTGTCTGGCCCATTCTATCCATTCTGTTTTTTTTCTGTACAGCTATGGCCCTTTGCCAGTTAATTACTTCGTACCACAGATATAATTTCATAGATATAATTTCATAGATATAATTTCATAGATATTTATAAATGGGCATATAATTTCATAGATATAATTTCATAGATATCTATCTATGAGGATATAATTTCATAGATGGGATTAGAGCTACAACTGGAACCATAACTGTAGAAAGATTCCAGTAGAAAGATAGGGATAGGTCAAGTTACCAATGAATTTACCATGCGACTGAGGGAATAATCCTCCATTAAGCAGCTATGAGTTTGCGCGTTTGGGTGCCAGGGATTTGACTCACAACCAGATGATCTTCCACAGAATTGTGTTGGAAGTTCCACCTTACTGGTTAGGGGCATTCTATCTTAATCTATGTTGCATTATGTTACATTCAACTCCCACAAACTGATGCCAGTAAACAACTAAATGAGGAATTTCAGTGCAATATGGACCAACATAATCTGGGATCATCTGCAAGAATACCACCAAAATCCAGTGGCTCGTCATCGGTTCTCCAAGAATGAAGACCATTTTTTTTGGGGTGTACCCTCTGGTAAACGTTTACCAAACTATGGAACATCACCATGCTATTAATGAGAAAACTCACTATAAATGGCCATTTTCAATAGCTATGTTGAATTACCAGAGGGTACCACATTTTGGAGCCACTGCCGAAGTGGTGCCACATGACTCCGAAGTGGTGCCACATGACTTGGCTGGCGGAGCAGATGATGGAAGTGGAACCGAGGAGGAGATGGACCCTGGGGTGCCATGGAACCATGGTGCAAAGGCTCCGCCAGTGGCCTTGCGGCAGGGGTGGTTCGACCCACGTCCAGGACCCCCTGGCAGTCGACCGCCGACACAGAGCTCTACAGATGGAAGTCGGTCGGTGGCTGGTTCTGGGGGAGCGAGGCCTGACATGGTGGGAAGATGGAATCTCATTGGGTATACACGTGTTGGCATGAACAAGGCTGGAATTCATTTTAACATATTTCGATAATATGTTCACATCTTTTCTGTAGGCTAACCCTGAATTGTCTGGCCTAAAAAGAATGGGAGCCTGAGTTGATTTCACTTCCATCTAATTGCCACGCCAGTTTGCAGCAATACCCTCTGGTAAACATATACAAAAAACTATGGAAAACCACCATTTTGAATAGGTAAATCAACTATTTCTATGGGCCATTTTCAATAGCTATGTAACAGTCATTACCAGAGGGTACATGCAGGTGAAGTAAACACTATCCCTGGGGATCAATGGTGTGCGGAAGCGATTTGGGTCCAGCACTGGAAGGCGAGACGTTGAGAAGTGGCGCTGGCAGAGAATGGTTTTCCGAGCACATTGACAGCATCTATCAAGAAGCCTATGAGCCTATCCCAAATGCGAACCATGGTGCTGGAATATTTACCAACATGTACCCGAACAAAATCATTCAAATGTCTGTAAATACACCATACATGGAGCATATGGGTATGAGAGGTTTCAGCCTACGAGACGGTGAAAAGATGTGAAAAGCGGACCCCTGCTGAGACAGATCTTGGCTTCGAGTTTTGGAGGTTTCAACTTTCTACCAATATCAACCGTAAAAATCTACCAATATCTACCCTTAATGATATAATATAAATAATATAAATGATACATATGCACCATGAAGCCAAATAAAAGGAATGACGAACTGGAGCAGCACATTGTAACCATGACAGCTTCCATGGCTGAGACACCACACCCCCCCGCGGCCTCGCGGTCCGCGGAGGATTTCTTTACGTCGCTCCCGACGGGGATGTACTGGACCTCTTCGTTCCTGATAGGACGCGCCGGAGAGCCATTGCATCCATTGGATCGCTGGAGGTGTACCCATTTGCAGCAAGTGCAACGACTGGATGATGAAGTTCCAATCATCCATGGTTGACCTAGTAATACATTGATTTCCATATACCTATTGGATTTAAGTTCCATGGTTGACCTAGTAATTCCAATAGTAAGTTTTACTTTGTTGGATTGACCATTGAGATGATGAATACTGAAGATTACTAGGTCAACCAACTGGATGGAGAGGGTTTAATCCTTTTATAGTTTTTTTAGCCGATTTCAATAGGAATACAAACCAGCTAACATCTTTTTTTGCAGGCTATCTAAGATTGGCAAATGCCAGTGATTGAGGTTGTCTAACATCATTGAGGAATCTGGGTATCTCTGGGTACTGAACATCTGAACATCTGAAGACTGGCTCGGAGTCCCTTGAGCAAACCCTTGAGCAAATAGGGCGCAGAATTTTAAGACCAAAATCGAATCCGTGATCCCATGTGCTCCATGTATCTGGGTAAATGACATAACGACCGAACCCTGTTCTCCCGAACCCTGGAATCATGGGAATTGGATCGAGGAAATCATCTCCAAATGGCCTTACAGTTCAGGTTAGTGAAATTTTATAATTTACCCAGATGTATGGTATATTTACCGACATGACTGGGTGATTTTGTTCGGGTAAATGTTGGTAAATATTCCAGCACCATGGTTCGCATTTAAGGGGAAGGTCAACTTTTTTAGAATTCTGCAAGACCTGAAAGGAACTTACTACTATTTTGATTAAGACTCAACTAATATGTTTAGCATGTCATGAGATCTTTGCTTACTGCTACTGGGTTTCACAGAGAATTCTTTGCGAGGATCATCTCACTTTGTAAGTGGTTAAGCCTCGTTATCAAGTCCCCGGAGTGGGGTATCCTATTTATAAATGGGTTAACTGGTTGGTGGTTTGGAACATTTTTATGACTGTCCATATATATTGTATTTGTCCATTAATATTGGGAATAGTAACCCCAACTGACGTTCATATTGTATATATTGTCCAGAGGGGTAGGTATACCACCAACCAGTTAAAAGTTGTAACTATGGTCGCCAACCAATTACTCGCTTGGATGATTCTTCAAGTATGCTCCAGGAGAATGGGTTCTGGCCGACTTCTCTCCGGGTGGTGGCAACCGGGTCCCTTGACATAGAGAAATAGCGGAAACGCGTGCCATGGGATGGTGTCAATGGGATGTGTGTAATTGAATATTATATATATATATACTGTATATATATATATATTTATATGTATGTATGTATGTATGTATGTATATATATATGATTTTACTATGTATATATTTACAGAAACATAAACACAATTATTATTATGATTGTTGATATTACTACTTAGCACGATTCTCCCATTATGTGTATATATATATATATACAACCACCATCTTATAAAGGGATATATATATACATATACACAACTAATTATATCTACATATATAAGTATATATATATATACACGATATATATATATATATATACACGATATATATATATATGTATATATATACTATTAGGGTCCAGCTTGTGGAAGCCGAGTTTTATGCATAATCCCAGCCCCCATTTTTGGGTTCCCCGTGTAGGCTAGTGTTAGTGTCATCTCTTTGCAAGCATGTGCTTGCAGCGTGCAACCCTGAAGCAACTGTCAGAAGACTCTGCAAGCTTTTGGCCAGAAGGAACTTGCCCTGGGTGACCCTCACCTTGACGCACTTGCTGCGAAGCCATGTCGTCAGAAGCAGCACCTGCTGATGTTGCGGCCGTTGCGCCGCCGGCAGACCGTTTGGCAGATTTGAAAGCAGCGCGACAGGCACTGAAGCGGCAGTTGGCGCAAGCAACCCGAGAGGTGAAGAGCCAGGACATAGACTGGTGGCCATCAGACATGGTATAATGTCCTGTCTTGATCAATGCTAGCTTGTTTGCAGCAAATTGTCTGTGCCGGGCGCAGGAGAAAAACGCCGTCGCATCATGCAGCAAGCTGGGAAACTGAGCACGGCAGATTTGTCGTGGCTGTTGGCGGTCAAGGTTGCCAATGGTCGTCCCTGATGTTTGCAGTTTGTCTGCATGGGCATGTCTCTGACAAGTGCAGAGCTATGCAGGAGACTCTGTGTTGGTATTTGCCCGTGAAGGGCGCCAATGTCGTCCTGCATGTGTTACAATGGCACGCACACGCGTGAGGAAGTTGCAAGTTTGCACACGAAGTGTGCACCTATGTGTGATTAACAACCTGACGCCAAAGGTGTCTGAAAACAATCGCAGCCGGCCACTCATGTTGCATGTTGGCTGTGGGAAGTGAGAGCGATTCAGTCAGTGGAGTCAGACGATTGCTTTGCATAGTGGCTGTAGGAGTGATTATTCAGATTCATTCATTGGATTCAGAGGCCTGCTTGATTGACGCACCACTGTGTGACACATAGCACACGCCGTATCCTGTCAGTGATTTAACATTCTCTTGCTGCGGCGGCAGCGATGGATGCTGGTGCGCTGCGGCCGTTGCGCCTGGTGCGTGCACGACCTGGCGATGCTGCTGCCGTTCTGGGGCCTTTGCGCCTGGTGCTGGCGGCTGGTGCTGTGCCACATTGCATCTGGGCACATGGTGCAGCTGCCTGTCCAGGGGGGAAGTGACTCTACATCTAGCAATTGTACCCTTGGTTTCTTGGTTCATGTTAAATTCCCATGTTTGATGGTGATTTCTCGCCAGTTACCCATAAGGCTCAATCAATGATATAAGCCCATCGTTTGATAAATCCCCAATGGTCAACCGCGGTGCACCACCATAAAAAATGACTGACGAATCCCTATATGGTTAAAGTGATTTACCCACTGGTAAATTAACATAGACCCTTAAAATCACCAAGGTTTAATGGCAACTAGTCTTCCATCCCTATCTCCCACGGTCTATGTTAATTTACCAGACGGTAAAACGCTGTTGAGGTCTATCAATCTTCCCCGGTTCGACCACCACTTTTGATGGGTAACCAACCAGCATGACACCCAGTTCCCAGGTCTAGCATCCGCAAAATGAGGGTGCTTGCATGAATTAGTAGATTGTCGGAAAAGGGTAAATGATAACGACCTCAATCATCCCCAAATGGCCAAACCATGCAGGTGAGTGAACTATTGGGATTGCAATGTTTCATGACAGCAAATGTCAAAGATGATATGGGATGATAGATACGTACGTACATATATTTGTATATACATATATTAATATAAGAGACTATATAATTAGGAACTGATTTGGTCAATTGGGGGGAGCGAACCGCTCCGTGCGTAGCAACTTCGAAGCACACCCCCATTTGATTAAATCGGTGTAGGAGCCCCCCCAGCGGATTAGATAGCTTGGTTGCTGGATATTATATAAGGGTTGGTTGAACCGGGAACCTCCCTATCTCATCCGCGACAATATTTTTGGGGTTATGCTAATTTTTGGGAGTGTAATGACCCCCTAAAGGATGGATTGCCCAATTCAAGGAATGTTGATGCCTGAATTGCCCTATCCATCCAAAACCACCAAAGGGGATAATGACTGGAATAAAATCTAGGAGACGCGGACAGAAAATCTATGAGACACAGCTGAGCTTTGCCAAACGCAAAACTTTAGGTTTGAAGAACTTTGAAACGACTTCAAGGTGGATTCTTTACAAAAGACAAGTCGGAACATACCCCAGAAAGCCTTATATCGATCTAGATAGACATGTGATTTGGAGAATAGAGACCTCGAAATAAAATGCGTACAAGAATCAGTAGTTTTTTAGGAGGTGGCTGATATGAAACTGGTCGCCTCCTCATCCCAATGCATTCGTTTCACTTTTCAATACAATGGTCGAGATGAAAGTCGGTGATCGTGAATGTTCGTGATCCGGGTCGAAAGGAAAAGAATGTTCGAGATGCAAGTCGGTGATCGGGACTGTTCGTGATCCGGTTCGAAAAGCCAATGCTTCGCGTTGGGAATTTCAAGCATTCAATGCCATGCTGCATTTTGAAAAAAAACAGGAGATGTGCACATAAAGATCAGTCTTTTGGTTTTACCTGGTTCGAAGCTGTCAGCATGAAAGTGCTCAAGATCCCGCTTTCCAGTCGTTAGAGTATTTCATTCTAGTACCGATTCTAGATAGCGATAGACATGTATATGGAGATATATATAGATCGAGAATAAAAGAGCGATAGAGAGATAGAGAAAGACATGGAGAGAAAGGTATGTATATATATATATATGTCGATGAAGAGATATATCTACGTAGATATAGATATGTATGTATAGGTCTGTAGACCCAGAGGAGGAAGAAAAGCACCATGCCTGTGGGAAGGGACACCTTTAGAATGGTGGCGACACAGAACAACATGCTTCAACATGGTCCTCCACCCTCGCTTGTAGCTACAAATAATTCTATTCTCCCAGAGGCGGATTTGGAGGACCGCCATTTTTGCCCCCGTTTTTCCATAGTTTTTCCCGTTGCTTGGTCCTCCGCGGTCCTCCGACCGATCCTGTCCGTGCTGTCGTCTGGGTTTTGTCGCAGTCCATACCCGTCGCTTGGTCCTCTCCATGCTCCTGCCAAGGTTTTTCAGCCATGCAAGCGCTGGGACAACAGTCTCGAGTGGCGCGGAAAGTCCGTGCGTACTTGACGAAAACAAAGCTGCTGAGCCGCTGCCCACACTTGTTTGCCTTGTAGTCTTTTCTTTGGCCCGCTCTTGTGCATTGCACTCTGTGAAAGACCAGCTATTATACCAGTTATGGCCATTCACCAGTTATAAGTAGTCATAACCCCATTTCGACCTTATAGACTCCCATTTATAACCAATTTGAACTCATCAATGTCCAGAACTGACGCGTCTATCTCCTGCTCCTCTATGGGAAGCTTGCTTGTCCTCATGCCTGCGAGCAGGCTTGGTCTGCTGTTTGGGTGCCGCCGCCGTGCCCACATCCAGACAGAGCATGGTGAGGCATTGCATGCTGTTCATTGTACGGTCGCTTTGTCATCGACTGCTTAGCTGCCAGGGTATTAACTTCCCATGAGGGCCCCTTCATGTCACGCAGCAAAACAAGAACATGATCATTGAGCCACAGTGCCGCCATGCCTGTCCGACGGCGACTCTGTGGTAAGCAGCCGCCGCCAGACGGCCCCCCTGACCGGGAGGCACGCAAGCAGCTGCTGATATGGCTGCGCGACAAATGGGCTGCGCAGCGAATGGCCACTCGGAATGAGCACGGACACGCCAAGCGGCAGCGGTGGAGAGCTTCATTTGCACAAGCCGACAGGCCGCAGATTTTGCGCGACATGTTGCCGCAAATTCCTGTGAAGTTTGCACGTGCTGCACGTGACCTACTGGCAGGGTGGCATGTCGAAGAGCTGATTGTCAACGAGCCATCGCCGCAAGCATACAAGGGCACTGGTACTATGTTCCGATACAGTGGCTCCTTTAGCATGATTGAGCATCAACCTTCCTTGGACCTGCTTGCGGCAGGACCATCTGTCGACATTGATCTGCTCAGTGCCGGCCTACGAAACGCACCGCAGGTGCTTGCCATTTGGGATGACTTTCAAAGTTGGATGACCGAGCTCGGCAACAAGTACCGCTTTGAACGGGTCAGCACCGCCCTGGAGCTCCACACAGAGGTGACGCTGCAACGCAGAGTGCCTTCCATTCACTTGCACATGATGTTTGACACCCGCGACTCGGCAGCAATGCGGGCACCTCTCTCGCAAGCCTGAATCATGTCATTTTATCTTTCATTCCCAGTGCCAGTCATTCTTTTTCGCAGCCCAATGTGAGGACGCACCTTCCGCATACTTTTCGGTCCTGTTTCATGTTTGGTTCTGATGGCTAACAGAACCAGATAGGCTCTAGCACCGTACCTTCCTGGCCCATGCACCCGCATGCTGCGGCCAGGGCGACAAGTGCATCTGTCTGGACAAAGTTTGGCATTTCGTGGGTGCAAGCCGCACATCTCCTTGGATTCCTCGCAGGCTCGTGGGCGGTCAGTCCGTCGTGCACTGGATCAAGGGCACTTTTATCTCCAAGTGGAGAAGAAAGGGTCCATTTTTCGCCAGACCACTTGCCCAGCATACCAGACTTTCACAGTGAGCCCCGACTGGGTGACTGGACTTTGGCAGGGGGATAAGATTAACAAGGAGTGTGCCGAGCAGCACTACGTCCAATGCAAGCGCAACATTCGTGCTTACTGTGAGAACCTGAAGTACCATGGCCAGAAACAACGGGAGCTGTACATTCAGCAGCAGCAGGCTGCTGCAGCAGAGCTCTTGCGCCCACTGCAGAAAGAGCCAGTGGAACTACCAGAAGTGACGCAGCTGTTCTTGCCACAGTTCACGCGGCCTATGCATCGCCGAAAATTCTTGGTGCTGAATGGCCCAACGCGCCTGGGGAAGACTGTCTATGCACGGTCTCTCTTTGGCGCAGACCACACGTATGAAACCAATTGTTCTGGGGTGTTGGGGCCCGACATGAGGGAATATGATGTGCTACGGCACCGGTGTGTGGTGTTTGATGAAGCTAGTGTCCATCTTGTCTTGAAGCACAAAAAATTGTTTCAGGCGCCGCCTGCCGAAATTTCACTTGGGCACTCGGCGACAGGCATGTATGTTTATCGCATCTGGGTTTGGAATGTCGCTCTCATTGTCACATCCAATGTCTGGACCACCGAACTGGAGCAGCTCGCTGCAGAAGATCGGGAATGGCTAGAAAGGAATGCGATTCTCATTCAGTGTAGCCAGCCCTTATACAGACAAGACTGAGGCCACGCCCGGTTCCAAAAAAAGGGGTCGCCAGACGGTTGCAAACTAGCTGTCGTCAGTGAGGGCCCTTGTTGTATATACATACACATACATACAATACATAAGTTATATTTATTATATATATATAGTGTGTGAGTTCATGAACAACCAATGAACATATACTTTAGGTTTTAGAAATCTGGATGGGTCGGCTGGAAAATCCCAGCAAACCATGTGACGCTTTTACCGGGTAAAACCCATGAAGTCCTCTATTTTTCCGCAGCATGAAATCTCCATGATCATTGTGATCATCATGGATCACCTGGTGAAGCCAAGTATTAAACCAAATATTAAACCTTCACCTGGTGGTTGCCCTTGATCACCTGAAAATCTCCATTAATCACTATTGATATCCACTAGTAGCCAAACTGTTTTTCTTTTCAGGGGATCAAGAGGTGAAGGTTTAGCGTAAGGTTTTCCAGGAGGTATTTTGAGGGTGTTTGCGTGAGTACCTTTGTGTTGCAATATGTAACTATGTGTTGTCAGATTTTGTTGACATTATCCCATATAACATCACCCATGATATAACATTTATATCCTTATCCCACATTATCTCATATTATGTCATATTATCTCGGAACAATGTGGGCCCCCCAGTTATAAGTTGCTTTCTAAACGCCATTCGCTATACTATATAGTAAGTACCATAAATGAAATTGAGGTTATTGGCACCAACTGAACGCTATCCTAAACGGGAGCCCACATTGTAACAATGAGTGGTTTGCATGCAGAATCTGCCTGCGCCATGTCTCTTGGTCTATTGGGTAAGTGTATTGGGTAAGTGTAGGGACCATCCCAATTTGGGTGGGGGGATGGTCGATGATAGAGTGGACTTGAAACTGCATGTTGTGTATCATAGATGTCCTTTTCCCATTGAATGGTTGATTTTTCTAGAGGGGTTTGAAGAACCCCCTTTAACACCCTTTAACAACAGGTAAATTATGATAGATGGTATACCTTTTTACCAAAATGACATTATTGTCGTGTATTCATCAACGAGTGCATCCCTGAAAATTTACCAACCCGATCCAAAGGATGTAAATGCCAATCGCCAAAGGTTTTTCCAGATCCCGTTTTGCGGGTTTTATCCAAATTTGAAGGAGGGTAGATGAAAAGTGTTCAAGTTGAGAACCAACAACAGAAAGTCCCAAGTCAGGTTAGGCAGCACTTGGCGAGTTTGACAATTATAGATGTATTTTTTGATCTTAGCATGCCCAAGCAGGTTTTGTTGTTATTGAAGGCAACCGAGCCTCCAGCTGATTCCAGAACGCTGCCACCATGCTTTAGTAAATCGCCTCACCACTTTGTTTGAAATTGTAAGACCAACTGAATCAACAAAGCGGAAACGTTTGTTTCGATCAATCAAAAGTGATGAGGTCTGGAAATTCGGTTCGAAATTTGAGTACAAATCCACCCACCTTGTTTGCCAACATGTTTATTGCCAAACCATGAGTTTTCTCATGGACAAGCAGAGCTAACCCCCAAAGATGGTTCATTCCTCTTTTCTAAACAAGCCCCAACATACAAGTAACTGGTTGGTGGTTTGGATTTTTGTCTTCCATATATTGGGGATAATAATCCCAACTGACGAACTCATAGTTTTCCATATATTGGGTAAACTAACATAACTATGGAAAATCACATTTTTTTCATGGGTAAATCCACTTTTTGTTTCTATGGGCCATGGCATCAAGTTCGCATTCTGTGTAACAGTCACTACCAGAGTCATTATCCCATTAAAGTGTTTTCATGATATTAACTTTAGTATTTTCATTAGTGTGAAGTTCCATTATTCCATTATATTCCCATTAGAATCCATTATAAGCCCCAAGATTTTCCAGTGTCGAGATGCAGGTCTCGGTCCAACACAAAGAATCCCGAGTTCAATAATTCTCCCAGAAGAAAAAAACTGCATTTATACAAGGCATTACGGGGCCCCCGTTGACGAAAAACACTGGGAAAATGGTGATTTAACCATCAAAGATGTGATTTTAATGGGATTTATAGCTGATTTATCATAGCTAAGTTGTTTTATAACTCCACTAACTATGATTGATGGTACTTAAAACTATAGTTCATGGGGATGACAAAGCAACTGATAACTGGGAGGCTCCACATTGTAGGGTATTTCCTGCCATGTTTGATGACCTTCCTATGGTTATTTTTGTTTGACACTCAGATGTTTGCAACGACTCCAGAAACCCAGGTTTGCATTGCTATCGTCCTCTTCGGCAAGGGGTCTTAGCCGGGAGATTTGGTTTTCGGGCTCATGTGGCTGCGCGACATGCTTTTTTTTCAGGGATGCCTTTGGAAAAACATGGAAAAAACAACGACTCAGAGGGAGAGCATGTATTGAACAAACAAAAAAAGGGATATCTGGTTGCTGGTTTGGACCATTTTTTATTTTCCCATATATTGGGAAGAATCATCCCAACTGACTTTCATATTTTTCAGAGGGGTAGGCTCAACCACCAACCAGATATGCTGAACTGATGTGATGAACAGCGCCTGCAAGGGACCCCCTTCAAAGGTGGTCATCTCTTCCGACAGCTGTGTGGCAAATTGTATCGGGTATAAAGTGGTTGATCTTGGTACAGGATGGTGCCCCATAGTTAGCTAAGTTGGTGAACATAACTTCCATAACTATGGTTTATGGCAGATATAACTATAGTTAATGGGCTAATAAACCAACAAACATCACTGGGGGGCACCATCCTGTACAATGGTCACGTATTGCAAGTCCAGCAATTTCCGGGGCAATCAATGCGTTCCAGCAATGAAAGTGTCATTGTCACATGAATCCTATCAGCCTACTATTCAACACTCCCATTCTATGGTCCCAAATAAGTGTAAATCAGCTACTAAACCATGATTTCTGGGGCCGTGTTTTATATTAGGGGGAAGGGATTCCTCTACTGGTTGGTGGTTTCAAACATGTTTTTTTTATTTTCCATCATATATGGCATCCTTCCCATTGACTCATATTTTTCAAGATGGTTATTGCACCACCAACCAGTCTAACTCGACTATGTGCTGGGCTCGGATCTGCAGGTATCATGGCTTTCGTGCGGGAACTCGGGGACAAACAAATCACTTGGGTCGACGACCTCGGGGATAACTCGTGTAGTTACCCCCAATTCGATTTGACGCCATTTCAGGGTATGGTTTTTATCACCTCTCAACTATATCCCCAAATAGTCAAATTTGGTAAATGTGCTTTGGTTTATTGTTGGTTTTACCACATCATTGATGAGAAAGCATACTCCAAGGTATAAGGTTTCAGCAGTTGCCCTATGGCAAACACGCACACGATATATACGTATGTATATATATATGTATTCATTTATTCATTTATTCATTTATTCATTTATTTATTTGGCACTAGAAATTCAAGCAAAAAGGAAGACACCTGTTGGACAATGGTTGTCCCGTCTCACTGGCTATTGTAAGGTGGTGCCCCCTAGTTTCCCAAGTTGGTTTATAACTAGAGCAGCCAAGTTTAACAGTCAAACCCGCAACTACTGGTATAACGAGTTGGGTAAGAAACCAAGAAACATAACTAGGGTAAGAAACCAAGAAACATAACTATGGGGCACCACCTTGCAGACTTTGTCCTGACGAAGCTAGTCCCAATCTAAGCAGCCAACGTGATATTGATGCACATAGTCCTTATGAAACGTAAATAGCTTAAAAATGTTGATTCCATGCTGTGTTAGAGCATATCTTCACATACTGTAGAAACATAGAAACAGCAAAAGATAGATCAAACATATGACTATCTGATTCCAAAATCCCCACTATTTAATTTACTTGGCTGTGTTTCAGATGCTTGTTTATTTTTTCAATTGAAAATCCACCATTTGGGATATCCACAGGGAATATGTTCGATTTGTTTGTGGGACCCCAAAAAAGCAAATCCAAGAGAATATGCTAAAATGATAGGTATATAGTGGGATATCATTTGATATACCCTCTGGTTATTTGTTACATCGCCATGGTATGCATGGCCCATAGAAATAGATGGTTTACCTGGGTTTACCTATTAAAAATGGGTGGATCTTCCATGGCTATGTTAAATAACCAGAGGGTATATCCCGGATATCCCAAATGATGATAGGTAATATTACGGTGATAAATATCCCATAATATAGTGAGATATCATGAAAGATATTACCTATCATTACATGATATCCCAGAATATTCATGATATCCCATATATATCACATGATATACCCTGTAGATACTAAGTGGGATTAAATATCATTATTAATCCCATCGGATCACACTTCCCCATGCCGATGCCAAGGGCATTGCAACAGGCATTCTGATGGAGGCCAGTGGGAACTTTGGGAACTTTGAGCCCCGGGGACTGTTGGCAAGTTGTTTTTGTAACCATAGTTTTAACACTGCTATGTATGATATGATTGATGTAATATGTATATATATATATGAGATGTATTACACACATATTGCTATCTATGTACATAGTCGTTTACATTTGATATAATACATATTGTATATAGATATATCATATGTACGTACGAACTCTGTCGTGTGGAGATTTGTTTTCGCTCGTTGAGTAGGTTGGGACATACCTACTAAGTCTCCACTGTTGTGAGGTGACATGGATGCCAAGTGGTTTGCTCAAAAGCAATCAACACTCTATTTGGTGGTTAGGAGGGGGCAAAGGAGCTTTTGGTATCCATTCTCCCTTTTAAAAAGGGAGCAACTCGGAGCTACCAAGAGTTTCTCAACCACATGATCGTGAGGCATTGACTATGTAAGATGACCAATTTTGTGGGTGTCGACTGGTAGACTTGGTAGAAAACGGCAGGTCCAGAACATTTACCCTAAAAAAGTCACCCAGTCATGTAGGTAGATATACGAGCACCACGATAAGACATCCAGAATATATAAATATATATGTGCATTATATATATATATATACATGTTTCTTCAGCTAACTATGTTAATGAAGAAGGACGCGCACGAACCAAACTCATTAAGCAACATATTTGTTGAATTAATTCTAAAGATTCTAAAATTTACGGATTGAATCCCGTGGTTGTGTCCCCCTGTTTGAAAATAGGGTTCTGCTAAATCCATTGGCTAAATCCACCATTTAGGATATCTACCGGGAATATGTTCGATTTGTTTGTGGGACCCCAAAAAAGCAAATCCAAGAAAATATGCTAAAATGATAGGTATATAGTGGGATATCACTTGATATACCCTGGTTATTTGTTACATAGCCATGGTTTTTCGATGGCCCATAGAAATAGATGGTTTACCGGGTGTACCGTTCTTTAAAATGGTGATTTTCCATGGCTATGGTTTTTTATTTATTTATTTATTTATTGATTTATTTATTTATATATGATTTATTTATTATCACAATTGGTTGGTCTATATCATATGTGTCCTCTTGTTTCAATAAATGGTTGGTCAAAGCATCTCAAACCATATCAATTTTGTTATTTATCCCACAAACTATCCCCATCATATCACCAAATACTTTGGCTGGTTTAGCTCCATGTTTGTTGGTTAAATCATTTACTGTAAATCCCCAAGAAT
>CAMXCT020006837.1:242898-327051 GCA_947184155.2 Cladocopium goreaui | reverse complement strand
AAACTGTCCTTTAAAAAATACAGTTTTTTAAAGACATCATGTCCTCAAGTCTTTAGGCTAAATTCCCAAGAGGATCTCGGAATCTTGTCTGCAGGCTGTGTCTTCAAACTTGTCTCCCAGCTTGTCTGCAGCTGTGTTTCCGACCGCTTTTTCATCTCCGTGTCCGAACTTGTGACTCCCACTGCACTGTGTTTCCCATCTGAACCTTGGCACCTTTCCTGCTGCTTTGTTTCCCACATTGTCTCCACCTTGTCTCCCACTGTCGTGTCTTTCACCGGAATCTTAAAACGTTTGTTTTCCATTTGTTACCCACTGTGTCCACCACTGGAACCTTGCAACATTGTCTCCCAGCTGTCATTTGATCTTCTCCCGACTATCTCCCTATTATTTCTCTGTTTTCTGCCAATTGTCTCTCTGGTGTCTCCCATTTTTCTTTATCATTCTTTCACTTTTCCTCCTTGTCTCCCGCTTACCTTCCAATTCTCTCCCAATTGTCTTCCACTATGTCTCACTGCTGTGTGTACCAGTGTCTTTGTCCTTACTTTGTCTCCCAGTGTGTCTCTGGCTTGATCTCCCAGCTTCTCTCCCACTATAATATCCACTTTGTCTCTAACTTTGTCTGTCATTTCGTTTCCATGCTGAATGCTGAGAGTGACAAATTGTGGCTCAAACATGGACGTTACTCGGGAATCTTCACTGCTGTTGGGTTGCAAAGCTGGATTAATGTAACCCATACCACCCATAATTTTGTAGTGGTTTTGGGACATATTAGACACATACAAATTACATAGCTTTGCCCATAAGCCACAGCTCATCAATACATTGTTTGGAGATATACACATCTCAGGGCAAGTGCCCAGCATGTTTGCTTGACAAAGATAAATTCGATAGCGACAAAGGCGATAGAGATTTGAAAGTTGGAATTTTGGGAGATAAGTTTGATAGGGTTTGAATTTTAGAGATATGAATCTGAAGATTAAGAGGCGACAACTGGAAGGCTAGGAATAATGCGACAGGCTGCCCAACAATTGGCATACTCCATAACTTAGTTTGGGTTCGAGTCAAACCTCAAAATCGTTTGACAGCGCATTTTTTCCGCCCCCTCTCTTGTCGACACGTGAGTTGACCAGGACTTGCTTGCTGTTGGCTGTGTTGAAAGGGTTCAAACACCGTTCTGAGTTTCAAAACCACAAAATGCACAGACTGGAAGCATCTGGGGCAATCCAAGAAACTCAAGAAACCATGGTTTTTCTTCTTTTTTCTTCAATCTTGGATCGGATTTTCTTTCAATTTCAAGGCATGTGAACCCCTTAGGCCTTCGCGCTCAGCGTGGCGCTCAGCGTCGACGTCTTCTCGACCTGGATCTAGAGCGACGTGACTCCCGGGACTCAGGCCTCAGGGCACAGTATTCTGAAGTTGTAACACTTGTAACAGGAAATTGACAAACAATTCACAAAAAGTATCATTTGAATGTGCAAAAACCTCTATGTAGAACATATATAAATCTAGAATGCAGGATGACTACCAAGGTCAAACAAAAACATAGCACCAAATTCGGCCCAGGGACGCGTATGAGCTATTTGCCGCGACTGCCGCATTTCTCGGCATGTGAGGCAAGTCCTGCGGCACAGCGACTTGGGGGTGGTCAGCCAAACCATGGAGGGCAGCTTTCAAACCAATGAAACTGTAGGAAAAAGATGGAAAACAATGACAAGTGGTTGATCCATTTTTTCTTTTCCTCCCCAATTTCCATGAAGATTGCAGGCGCAAGATCTACGCCTGTCCATTTTTCAAAGAAATTTACCTTGGAAAATAAACGAGATAAAGTAAATTAAGTCGGATAATTTGAGGCCTTGAAAACGTCAAAATCTATTGCAAAGTACGCACGTTTCAATTCAGTATGAAGCAAATCTGGCCAAATCTATTTGAATCTATTTGAACCTATCTTGATTCATCTATATTCAATTCGCTTTATCCAAATTTAATTTTCTTGTGGTTTGGACCGGGCTAATTCAAGCATTTTATGCATTATACCGAAAATACCAGTAGTACCCGCACGAGGCGTGGCGGAAGTTGCCTTAAAGATATATATAAGACCTTTCTCATCTATAGAACTTGCACTCGCCGTGCGCCCGCCAAGCCCGTGCGTGCGTGCACTCTGCGAAAGTGGTGTCTTGTTTCACATGTCACATTTGAAGCTCCACTTCACACTCCACACTTCTCACTGCACTCTTCACACTCCACACTGCACACTTCACACTCCACACTTCTCACTTCACACTGCACTCTTCCCAATCCACACTTCACACTTCACTGCACGCTTCCCACTGCACACTCCACACTTCACACTTCACACTCCACACTTCACACTGCACTCTTCACGCCCCACACTTCACACTGCACTCTTCACACTCCACACTTCATCTCATCTTTGCTCTTCTCACCTTATCCCAGCTCATCTCTTCTCATCTCATCTCTTCTCATATGTCACCTAAGCTTTCATGAATCACTTCCCAGTACTACTACTAAGGAACTTACATGCGCCGTGCGCCAGCCAGGCCCGTGCGTGCGTGCTTTGTGCGAAGCTGTTGCAGTGTTGCTGTCCAAGAACATGACCTGCGCGCGACCCCGGTACAATGCAAACACTTTCCTCACACTTCACATTGCACTCTTCACACCCCACACTCCACACTTCACACTTGCACTTCATCTCAACTCATCTCATCTGAGCTCTTCTCATCTCATTCCATGTCTTCCCATATGTCAGCTAAGTTCTTCTTGGCTATTTTTCTGTCAAGTACTTCCCAGTACTGATGTCTACTACAAAAGCTTGCAAAAACCACTTCCCAGTACTACTTTGTACTACAAAGCTTGCACAAAACACTTCGGTCCCAGTACTACTTTGTACTACAAAGCTTGCACAAAGCACTCCCCGGTACTACTTTGTACTACAAAGCTTGCACAAACTACTTCCCAGTACTACTTTGTACTACAAAGCTTGCACAAAACACGTTCCAGTACTACTTTGTACTACAAAGCTTCTACACACATCAAGTTCTTTCGCAGAGAAGCTTTTACACAGCAAGCTTTTCAAGCAGAGAAGCTTTTACACACAGAAGCTTTTACACACAACAAGCTTCTTCACAGAGAAGCTTTCACACACGGCAAGCGTTTACACACAGAACACTTACACACAGTGCTTTTACACATGGCAAGCGTTTACACACAGAAACTTTTGCACAGAGACGCTTTTACACACAGAGAGGCTTTTACACACAGCAAGCTTTTACACGCAAAACCTTTTTCACACAGCAAGCTTTCAAACACAGCAAGCGTTTACACACAGAACACTTACACACAGTGCTTTTACACATGGCAAGCGTTTACACGCAACAAGCTTTTACACAGAGAAGCTTTACACAGCAAGCTTTCACACACAGCAAGCTTCTTCACAGAGAAGCTTTTACACACAGCAAGCTTTCACACACAGCAAGCGTTTACACACAGAACACTTACACACAGTGCTTTTACACATGGGAAGCGTTTACACACACAGCAAGTTTTTAAAACAGAGAAGCTTTTACACACAACAAGCTTTTACACAGAGAAGCTTTTACACACAGCAAGCTTTCACACACAGCAAGCGTTTACACACAGAACACTTCGCACAGTGCTTTTACACATGGCAAGCGTTTACACACACAGAAACTTTTACACAGAGACGCTTTTACACACGGAGAAGCATTTACACACAGCAAGCTTTTACAGAAAAAAAAATTGCACAGAGAAGCTTTCTTGTACATAATCACAACAGGAATTGCAGCTCCAAAACTGGATCTCGACGCCAAAGCGACAAAAAGACGATTTTGAAGCACTTTTTAAAAGGATTTTTAAAAGGAAAATTACTAGCGCCAAAATTGCGAAAATCTGCTGACAAATCGCTATCGCAGCCTGAATGCAGCCACTCCAATACGATTTACGATGTTCAGCTGCAAAAGACAATAGTATTACGCATGCAGCCGCTGCACCAAGCAACCTTGACGCAGCCACTACAATGCGATCTGCAGAGACTGAGTTGCAAAACACAATAGAACTACGTGCAATGGCGTCGGAAATTGCAGCTCCAAAACCGGATCTCGACGCCAAAGCGACAAAAAGACGATTTTGAAGCACTTTTTAAAAGGAATTTTAAAAGGAAAATTATTAGCGCCAAAATTGAGAAAATCTGCTGACAAATCACTTTGCTTCCATGGATTTACGATCATGCAAAAGACAATAGTATTACGCATGCACCAAGCAACCTTGACGCAGCCACTACAATGCGATCTGCAGAGACTGAGTTGCAAAACACAATAGAACTACGTGCAATGGCGTCGGAAATTGCAGCTCCAAAACCGGATCTCGACGCCAAAGCGACAAAAAGACGATTTTGAAGCACTTTTTAAAAGGAATTTTAAAAGGAAAATTATTAGCGCCAAAATTGAGAAAATCTGCTGACAAATCACTTTCGCAGCCTTGATGCAGCCATTCCAATACGATTTACGATCTTCAGCTGCAAAAGACAATAGTATTACGCATGCAGCCGCTGCACCAAGCAACCTTGACGCAGCCACTACAATGCGATCTGCAAGCCGAGATTCCAAAACACCTATAACTACGCACACACAACACCACCCAAAGCAGCTTGCAAGCCACCGTTACACTGCGGCAAAAAAAAAACGACAAACCGACCGCAGCCGCACCCGCCGCACAGACGAGGTACCTTTCATCGCCGGCTGCAGCCACTTTACACGGAAAAACACAAGGTTTCGTGCTCCGGCTTCCTCCCCAAAACATAGCCCATGCAACATCATGCAGCCATTCCAATGCGATCTGCAAGCACCGTCGCCTGCAGCCACTTTACACGGAAAAACACAAGGTTTCGTGCTCCGGCTTCCTCCCCAAAACAGCGCCCTTGCAACATCATGCAGCCATTCCAATGCGATCTGCAAGCACAGATTCCAAAACACCCTATAACTACGCACACACAAGCACACCCAAAGCAGCTTGAAGCCACCGTTACACTGCGGCAAAAAAAAAACGACCAACCGACCGCAGCCGCACCCGCCGCACAGACGAGGTACCTTTCATCGTCGCCTGCAGCCACTTTACACGGAAAAACACAAGGTTTCGTGCTCCGGCTTCCTCCCCACAACAGAGCCCTTGCAACATCATGCAGCCATTCCAATGCGATCTGCAAGCACAGATTCCAAAACACCCTATAACTACGCACACACAAGCACACCCAAAGCAGCTTGAAGCCACCGTTACACTGCGGCAAAAAAAAAACGACCAACCGACCGCAGCCGCAACCGCCGCACAGACGAGGTACCTTTCATCGCGCCTGCAGCCACTTTACACGGAAAAACACAAGGTTTCGTGCTCCGGCTTCCTCCCCACAACAGAGCCCTTGCAACATCATGCAGCCATTCCAATGCGATCTGCAAGCACAGATTCCAAAACACCCTATAACTACGCACACACAAGCACACCCAAAGCAGCTTGAAGCCACCGTTACACTGCGGCAAAAAAAACGACAAACCGACCGCAGCCGCACCCGCCGCACAGACGAGGTACCTTTCATCGTCGCCTGCAGCCACTTTACACGGAAAAACACAAGGTTTCGTGCTCCGGCTTCCTCCCCAACTCACCACTTCCCTTCCTCACCACTTCCCATCGTCCCCACTTCCCATCGTCACCACTTCCCTTCGTCACCACTTCCCTTCCTCACCACTCCCCTTCATCATCACTTCCCTTCCTCTCCACTTCCCTTCGTCACCACTTCCCTTCCTCACCACTTCCCTTCGTCACCACTCCCCTTCATCATCACTTCCCTTCTTCACCGCTTCCCTTCGTCACCACTCCCCTTCATCATCACTTCCTCAAGGTCAATTTCATAGCTTCTTATTCTTTTGTTATGTATTGGTACATTATGTATTGTTATATTATGTATTGTTATATGATCTACCACCCTTCCTCAAGGTCAATTTCATTGCTTCTTATTGGTTTGTGATGTATTGGTACATTATGTATTGTTACAGGATCTACCACCCTTCATCATAGTCAATTGCACCAAGTAAAAAGTCATTCGTAACTCGGAAATTGCTTCCCAACTTCCTTTGATAATGATGTTTTCCTCCTTTTTTGCAAATCATTGTGACTGTGACTTACTCAATCTTACACTGTACAGGAATTACATTGCCCATCTTTGCATTTTCCTTCAAAGCCTCCATAAGAAACTTCATCCTGCATACAAGGTTCCGAATTTCTGTGAACAAAGGGGCTTCACGCACCCAAGTTCCTTTTCAACTGTTCTTGATGATTGATGGATCTTCAATGGGTCAGAATCTTGAACCCGCATGGATGATTCTGTCAGTAAACATAAGGGCTTGCGCAGGCTTGCGTAAAGCACCCCTAAGTCCACCGGCTAATCATCATTCCCCATGTAAAAAATACTTTAAATTGGGAGTTCCCTTAATTTTCACGGCCACCCAAACCCTGTCTCTGTCGGTTCAGCCCACATGGTTTTCTTGGTAGGCCATCAATCTTTTCTGTTCAAATGCAATTTTTAGATCGACCCTAGCCTTTGACATTTTCAACCAATTTATTGTTAAATCCAAAGTTTGATGGTAAACACCTGGGGTTTCTTCTAGTTTGGATGATTTGGGAGTACCTCCATTTTAGGAAGCTTCTGCAACCGCGGGCACCAAACATCTCCCGAAGCCAAGCCGCCTCCGTATAGTTTCGGTTCAGGAGGAGGGCACGCGAGCCAGAGAGGCCCTCGGTGCGGGGTGGCTTTTCATTCTATCCAAAACGCCAAAAAAAGGGGTACCATGTGATGAGGCTTTCATGCGAATATCATGGGGATAATTCATACAACTGGACTGGTTGGTGATTTTAAGCAGACGGGGATATACCGCATTTTAGACAGATCTAAGTATCACATTGTTGGGTGTATCTTTCATTATATTCTGATCACAGATTCCGATTCTGATTTGTTTTACAGGTAGGTACCAAATTTCAAGATCCAGACAAGCCCATATTTTCGGGCCATCAGCCCTATCTTGATGGTCAAAGCCTTGATGCTTGCTCATCCCCGCTGCTCTCAGGCAGAAACTGTTGATTTGGGTGATGGTCCCATTATCAGTTAATATCCAGTAGTATCTAGTGGTAAAACCAATGTTTGTTGGGATACTAGTGTAAATGCTATGCCATTGATATATATATATGTATATTATTATATATATATATATGTATATATGTATATTAGTATGCATAATATTTGTTGGGGGAATCACCATATGGATATCAATACCAGTGGATATAAAGTGCATAGTATTAAAACTATGGTAAAGGTGAATCACATTGATATACCATGAACCTCCATTAATATCCATTAGTTTATATTAAAACCACTAGTATCAATTAGTATACATATCAACTTAACATCCATTATCCCATTGTTAGCCGTGGAGTGGCTTAAAAAATCCAACCCGTTTTGGTGGGACAACTCCCTGCCATCCCTGAGACATCGACGGATCCTCCGGAGCGCCAAGAACCGTCCCGATCCCGGCCCTTCCTGGCGCTGGCACTGCTTAAAGTCATCAACAATGAAATGAGGTATGATTAATATACCCCAAATAAGTATCATGAAAAAATCAAGTTGATGGTCTATCACAAGCTTATCCAATCTTCAAGGGCGAATTACTATGTTAATATGATATACTATTAAGTTTTCTTTTTTTTTGATGGCAGGATATTCTTCTCATTCTTTTTTGACAAACTCCAGCAACTTTCGGGGTGATCTCACCATGTTTGACAAACCGGTCAGGATCCAAGAGGTCCGAATTGGATATGCAACCTCAAAAAGTCAGGTCGATTGGCTTGGGATGTTACTGGGGAAAATGATGATCAAACATATATTTGGGGAAATCCATACTTTCCGACAACCCACGTTTCTGTGATAATTTTTCGGGTGACATTCCACCCTTGGCACCTCTTCTCCCGCGCCAACCTGCATGGATTTGATGCCACCGGTCATCCGTTGGAATCTATATGGATTTGGCGTGATACGAACTGGTGAAATACCTCAATTTGATTCAATACTGATGATCAATCATGGGTTTTTGGGGCTGCAGTGTCCCATGTGAGGGCAAAACTCAAATTGATCCCTAAGAATTGTCGAGTATCAATCCGAAATTCCTGTACCATTCCCTTCATCTTTTTCAGCAGAAAACTCTCTTGCAAGACCACTCACTAGATCAAAACTGACCCATGGATATTTCCTTTTGCTGAATCTCAAACTTGATCTACCACAGAAGTGGAGAATTTCCCTTGGTTTCGAAATATTTCGGATATAGACTTATGGCGACAGGATGATCTTTCATACCAATATTGACATTTTCATGCTTTGCATGATCGATGAGTAGGAATTGTAATTGTTCATCAGAGACAGATCTAAACTAGATGCCACAGATGCCACAGATGCCAGTCAAATTAGATTTTTGATATGTCATGATGTTCTGCGTTACACGTTGATGGGGATGCATCACCAGGATGAAACTTGGTCGGAATCTCAAGTCTGCCTTCGTGCCGTTCTCGAGGATATAGAGCGAGAACGAGACACCTCGTAGTGAAGGATTTGCTGATTCAATTTGGATCTTAAGCAGTGTAACCAATAAACATGAGGAAATGACATAATTCCAACAATCCAACAAATGCCGGGTTGCCATGCATCCCCCGTTTTTGGAGCAGATCGAGCCCTGCCAACAACCAGCTGTTCTGTTGGGCTTTCCTACTGAGCGCCCTTTGTTGGCATCTGCCTGCGCGGGTGAAACTTACTCGACTTCAACATCAGCTAGGACGATTCGAACGAGAGGACTGCTTTTCACCAGCCGGATCTGCAAAACCGCTCGGATTTCGTGATTGCTGAAGCATTGACATTCAATCTGGGATCTGTTTAGTGTTGCAACCCTATCTGGATATGCAATTTGTTCCCATGATTTGCAATGATCATCTGCTGCGTCTATTGAACGACTTGCTTACATCCCCAAAATGAGGATTCTCACCCTTTTGTTGCTTGCTATCCCCATGCTTTGCTGACAATACCACTATTTTAGGCGATTTTCTAGCTGTCAGTGGTCGCCAAATGGATCTACAGTTGTAACCGTTCATCACCGTTCATCCCTGATTTTTTCGGTTAACGCAACATCCTGAAAATCCCGCTGTTTGATGCAAGGTGGGTCCCCGGAGATAGGCTTCCATCGGTCCAAACCAGCGGCTTTAATTCTAGGGTTTATTTATGGCACCGGAACCCAGTGATTTTTTCTCAAATCTCCATCCAAATCACAATTTTTTGGTGATCCAAATCCCCAAATCCATCTGTTTGATTTATTTCAGCCAGGTTTTTTGGGCAGAACATGCCACATTTTTAGACTTTGCAGCCTTGGAGAAGATGGGTGGAGCACTATCGGCGAGCCCAGGCACCTTGCAAGCCCAAACTATGGGGAGAAGCGACTTGTTGATAACAAAAAATGAGTGTTTTCAGCAACAAAATAAAATACTTTAAGCAACAAGAGCATACAAACTGATACACTGTTTCAACAATACATAGTTTTTTTTCAGTTGAATCGAAGTGAGGATTAATGGTCAAAGTAGTACAACAGGGGAATCTACTAACCAAAGAGGTGGAATTTAGTCACAAAAAGAGCTTTACAACCAAAGGTATTCAATTGTTCAACCAACAACATTGCGTATTCAATCGACAAACATGCATTGTGACCAAAAGGGTATACAGCTGACACAACCCACAAAAAGCACGAGGATAATAATCAGGGCCGGGATGCAACTGAACCTGCTATGACTTGAACCAAGATTATCCATCTCAGTCAGAGATGAGGCGTCTCTTTTGAGCTTCATTCTCGAGTGTTCTACCATGTTCGACACACATATATTTTCTAAATGATGCTTCACTTTTTTGAACTCAGGTCCTATCCCCCCTTATTGAAGCCACTATGCATTGGTTGATCTATCCGTGACTAAACTAAGTTAGCCAGCTGCATGAGCCCCCTGAGGTCAAGGGCCAGGGCTCCCAAGATATTGTCTGCCTTCGAGGTGCAGTCATGTTGTGAAATTGCCATCGAGGGATTTATCGGAACGATTTCTATGTAAATCATCAGACCTACCTGTCTGAGCCAGTCATCAATTTTGGAGGACTGGAGGTTGAACTTGGGTACCCTCTTCAGGTCAGATTCCTCAAGATTTATCCTTCATTCTTTTGAGGTTTTTCATCCCATGGATTTTCCACCAATTTGCTGAGCAAAATCCAAGGCTGGTCGGACCTCCTCCTCCAATTTTCGCCGTTTTGCCTCGGCTTCCTGGTCCTCCTGGGATCATTGGAGGTGTCTTTCAGTCGGGACATTCCCAGCAGGTTTTTTTTTGAAAATTAACGACGAGCTGCCAACGATTTTTTCCAAAAAGGTGCCAATATCATTGTATCATACTTCTATGATTATTGTATGATACTTCTATGATTCTTTTGGGCGTGGTCGCCTTGTGAATCCGCTGGATGACTCGAACGATACACAGATTTCATACAAATTTCTGATGTGACCGCAGAGATCAACACCGGATCCTTTCCTCAGTATTCAACACTGAACTTCCTTGAAAGAACTGAGTTCCAGTCCTAGCATGTTTTCGGATTTGGCCAACACTTGTGGCCTCAAAGAGGACATCCCCAACCCTCCCAGCTCTCCAGGTTTCAGTCCTTGGGCTCTTCCACAGGCTTTGGCCTTAGACGATTGAGTGATGAAGCAAGGGTCTACCACCTAAACCCATCCAGAATACAATCTTTGGATCAATGTTGTTAACATCTTGGAATATGTTTCAAGAATTGCTACCTCATGAGATCTTATGAGCTGAGGTTGTCACCGTGCTTTCTCCTTCTTGTTGGCCTGCAAAAAAAAACAACCGAAAGTTTCAAAATTAGGACCACGGGCGCTACAAAATTGAAGTCCCCCAAACCCAGGTGCCTTGGGCAATCAAGCATGAGAATAATGAATTGACACCACTCTGCAACACCCGCAAAATCATGCACCCTCCCTTCAAACATTTCCACAAACCGCTGACATCAGCCTTGCATGTCAAAATACCACTTCCAATGGTACCAGCCACATTTAGCCGAAAGAATTTCATCTGTGCCTTGTCACTATCTTCCAAAGTAATTTTTGGCAGTGTGGCCTCAATACCCAGCTGCTGCGGGTGGTTCATTTTTCCCGAGCTCAAAAAGTTGCTGTTGGCTTCGCACTATATGAGACACATCTTAGGGGCCAACATAAATCTTAGGGGAGATCCAACCCACGAACTTGAGCAACAACTCTGGGGATATTCACTCATATGGGTAGCAGTCAAATCTTCATATACTTAGATTAACCCCCAGCTTGTTGTTTGTTATATCCCAGTTTTTACTGATTCACTCCCAATTTTAGTGGGTCATAAGATCCAATGTTAGTTGTCGAAATGACTGTATTTGTTGCTACCATCCCCAATTAAAGTGGCCAGTCCTGAAATTTTTTGTTGGCTCATATCCGAATCATTGTTGGGCATATCAGCTACATATCATATCCCCCATATGGGGTTTGTCTGAAAACTTAGGGTAAACCCCCTCAAGTTTGATGGTATAACATAATGTTCCCTACTATGTCATAGCCATAACATTTGGGAGGTTAAATCATGTTAAATCACTCGCAAACACAACTATCATATTGGTGATATATCCCAGTACTATATCCCACCTTACTTGGTATCGGGGTAACTCCCCTTTAAATCTCTGTTGTGGTCGATGTAGGGATACCGAAAAACCACCTCCTTGGAGTAGCGGACCGTGGGTGGCGGCTCCTCAGACGGCTTGGTCACCTGCAAGGGAAGGGAAGCCTCAAACATGTCCGATCTGGCCCAAGAATGGTGATTTCAAGGTGCAAAAGGTGCTTTAATGGTGATTTAATGGTGATTATAAGGGATTAAGCATCAACAAAACCACACACACTGGATTTTGTAATAATTTAAGGATGATTTAGTGTTCAATCTATCCTGTTGGACAGCACTTGATGGTTTACGTCTGAACTACCCACTCACTGGCCTGAATCCTGGTGGTGCTGGTGGGTGGCTCATCCTCATCTTCATCATCGCTTCGTGCCAAGTGCATCTGGGCGGTGCGACATTTCAACCCCCCATGGACCATGGTGCGAATTTTCGGACCATTTTTTTTTGGCAAGGTTGAAAAAGGGAACAACCATGAAATCATCAATCACCTACAAAAATCTCAGCCAAATGGATAAGGGACATAATTATGTACCCCAAATTGGAAGGGCTTACTATCCTCCTGATGTGGCCAGAAAAATATTGATTCCAAATTTACTCTCAAGGATTCACCTCACGGCTCCTGTCCATTTTGCCAAAGAACTGGCACGGGGCTCTCGGTGGAATTCAAGTAGCGCCTCAGTGAGGGTCAGAAGAATCATAGACAAAAATGAAAAGTATTGCAACCAGAAAAGTATTGCAACATGACATCTACATGAAAAGTATTTGCAACCAGAAAACCTCAACGAGCGAAACATATTTTGATTGCTCTCAGGTCGTCGCTGCTGTTTGTCCGAGAAAATCGAAAAGCCTCAGCTGCAGTTTATCAATGTCTGGCTGCATCCCGACTTTTTGTTTGCTATGAGTACACTTTTGAATTACTGGATTCCTGGATCATATTCCACACACCAAGTGATATTTATAAAGCATCTATATGCATTTATAATATTTATACATGTGTTTTGCCCGGTCTTTTAACTCGTTTAAACCAACATTTTGTATCATTTTTGTTGCGTCACATCTCTGTCCCAGTTTTTGTGCCAGAAACCACCAACTCCCCATCTGAGACCTTGGCTCTCCTTCAAGATGCTCGCCAGCTTTCGCCCAACCCGATCGGGCCTCGCCAATTCAATCCATGGCTTTCTGAGGAAAAAAAAAGGACACCACTGGGTAAGAAATAGATATCTAATGGGAGAAATGATGGCAAACCGGGGGGGAAGTGAACAAAATCATGGTAATCACGCAATTTACTCTTGGATACCCTCCTTTCAGAGAACTGTTGTGAGTTCCTTCTGAACCTTGGACTGAGCCATGGACAAGCCACCTGAAAACTTACCTGGGCCATCGTGGCATGGAAGAAAACTTCGAGGAACATCCCTTCCTGTCCAACGATAGGATTGGTGTGAAAACTATTTCCCCCAAAAAACATGTCAGGAAACATCTTCGGAGTTTGCAAAAAGGTGTACAGTTGGACGATCCATATCGGGCAATCCATCGCGGATAGGACTAAATGGAGACCATTGGAGGGATCTGACCATTCAACCTTGGATATCAACGTTTTTTTTAATCTTTTTAATCTTATCCGCGCGTTGCCAAAGATGTTCACTGTTTGTTACTGAAGTTCATCTTGTTGGTTCCATCCTTTATGACCTATTTTCACTGGTTGGATGCTGGTCCCCTCACCTTAACTATAGTCTATATTATGTTGATCCCAAGTGGCGATATACACATTGAAAATACGTACTTTTCCTGGAAATCCAACATTTTTCTGGGAAAAAATGGGTGAAGTCCCAGATTTTGCTGGTGATTCCCAGCATTTTTCAGTCGTCGAAGTTGCGGTTGGTGATGATGTCATAGAGATCCGTAGGTTTCGCCTTACCCGACTCCACCATGGCGCAGGCCTGCCAGCCACACTTCAAACGCTGGATTTTTTAACTGGTAATTTATGGACAATTTATGGATAACAATCTTCAACTTAGGATTTTCTTGACATTTTTGGCCTTTATTTTCCCCAATTTTTCCTTTTGATTTCATTCATGACGTGACGCCCCGTCTTTTTAAGGGTCAACCGGTCAACCTTTCGCCCTGCCTTGCTCAGCCACTTGGTCCGTGCTTCGGGCTTCAGGGTGATGGCCGTCTTTAAATCCACGGTGACCTGCGATTCTTTTTCGGAAAGATGGGACCCACGGGGGGAAGATATCCATGATTAATCTGCGATTAATCGAAATCCAGTCTATATATATATAGTTAATGTAATTAATAATGAGTTTTGGATATCTTCGGTAATGTTCTCATTCATGATTTTCGGTATCCAAAAAATGGAGGTATTTTTGCAAAATCTTTGGAGATACCAATACTACTGGAGATCTTTCCCGATCTGGTGGTTGTTTGTCTGTTTTTTTTGGGTACCTCCAAAATTCAGTAATTAATTGATCACTATGATCCCATAGCCAATTTTCAAACATACCCATATCTAGTGATTTTGAGTTCATACCACTACAGAATTTCGGTCTTCTAGGGGATATCCCAGTCCCAGCCTCATCTGTCTTTTCTTTGGTCTCGGTCTTTGGCTTCTGCTCATTCCGGCGTCGCGACACCACCTGACCGAGGAGGGTGTGGGGCTTGTGCAGCAATTTGCGGCTTTAAAAGCTCAAAAGCCGAACTCAAATCGGTGCATATTCCTTTATTTGGAATGGATTTCGCTTCCGAACAGTTGTACGGAAGTTTATGGAAGTTTCTTAAAATGGGAGATCACCCTAACCATTGGTTTCCCCATTAAAGACCACTAATGACTTCCGGATCATTTTGTCCTCATCCCAGCCATGAACCTCCGCCGGAAGTCGGCGATGCATGGGATTGGCATCGCTGGCATCCCAAATCATGGTGCCTGCCAGGATTCCCATGACCATGCAATCGCTTAACCAACAAAAACGGTTGGGGGAAAGAAAAAGGAAGGGTCTTAAGCGTCTTGAGTCTTAAGTGCATGTTATTTGACATTATTAACAATAAAAGGGTGGTGATCTAACCCAAAATTGATGGGTTGATTTTATAGCGAAACATTGCAGGGACCTTTTTGTTAACCAGTAGGTGGAGAGAGTAAACTGTCAAAAAATCCAGCTCCTTACATTCCGCTGCCCATGCAAAACTGACCAAGCCATCTTCCGGTTCAAAAACATCCCGGGCATATCTGGAACTCGTATAATCATTGAATGAACCGCGACCATACACATCAACAAAAGGTTCTTCCTTCACTCATCAGACCGTGAACATGTCACGCCAGAACCCCACCTGCCAGTCATGAACTGGCCACAAACGCACGAGATGAACAGCCCAGTTGGGGCAGTTGGTGTTGGACACTGGAAACTGCTTTGGGATTCCGTTTGCCGATGTTTTTTTGAGGCCCAGTGAGGGTGGATTCCTGCTGAATTTGTGGCAAATACGGGTATAGTCAGTGCGGGACTTGCGTAGTGGCACAAATGCTTGTGCTGATTGAACTTTGCAACTGATCCTAAAACGCTGCGGGAACTTTTAGGCTGAACACAAGGGAGAAGCAGAGGGGGCAGTACAATGCAAAATAGATCAACTCACCTTCTACTTCAAACGTTCATACGCAGCTGTCAAACCAAAATACATACAACACACTCAATGGCGGCTATCCGAGAAAACCAAGTGACCCCCGAGGGAATGATGAGAAGATGAAGATGACAAACGACAAGGTCACAGCATCCACTGATTGATTTCCAACAAGAAGAAACACAACACCATTGAACACCCCAAGTCATGCCACTCATCAACCATTTGAACCTCCCTAAACCTTCAATCCCCCGAACAGTAAAACAACAAGAAAAACGTCGAAGCACTGCAAACCGCTCAGACGTTTTGTGGTTGCTGGTCGCCCGGGGTGGTTGTTCGTCTAAGAGACATCCTTTGATGAAAGTCCTGCAGCGGGGGCATGATTCGAAAGGCAACAAACACTGCCAGAAGTTGGGCAGTTTCAAACACTGAATTCTGGTGGCCTGTGCTCCAACTGATCCCAATTGATTGAGGATGGTTGGTGCAATCATCACGCTGCTAAAGATGCTGTAATCACATTACATCCTGTCCCAACAATGGTGTCAAACTTGTTCAAAAACCATGGGTCACCGCGGTGCGAAGGTTTTTGGCCCGCTGATGACAAATCCAGGTTCCGGACGGCCGTGTGGAATGCGCGCAGGTGACGCATGCCAAAGCAACATGAGTCACCGCACCATGCACTGCATCCCCTAGCATCCCCTGGCGTGACCCAGCAACCTTCCGGACAAGAACAAGACCAACAATGGCAGGAGAACCAAAGTGATCAAAACAATTAAAAACAAAGCAAATCACTCATACGCAAAAATCTGCCGCAACTTAATGATATTTCAATGATATTTTAATGGTATCTTAATGATGCAAAAAAATTGAACCACCCCAAACCAAAGCTGAGAAGCCACGGAAGTTGCTGGGTGTTTGGATGTCAAGCTTCTGGGCTGCTGTGAAGAATTCCTCTCTACAGTGTCTGTACAAGTGGCTTACGCCTCGAGATTTCGTGAGCAAGACCCGTGCTGAATGAAAGTGTGCCGCACGTAGCAATAAAGCTGCGCAGTGAATCAGTCCCATGGCCAAAAAAAGGAAGAGTTTGGGGATAGTTGTCGACACAATCACCCAAAACCCTGCTGGTTCGTGGAAAGAATCCTCACAAAGGCACATAATGACAGGCACATCTTGCTCAAACTTCCTACTCAGCAAAGCAAACTATTGGTAGACGCGAGGGTTAACTAGGTTGACTCCCGCATTCCCTGAATCCGATTCTGTGACCATGCTCCGTGGCGTGACTGGCGCCTCCTCAGGCTGGTGAACGAAGGTAAGAGATGTGTAGCCTGATGGAATTGGCACATGGAGGATCTTGTCCCGCAAGCCATCGATGAAGGCCAACCATCCAGTCTCCGAGGCATCGGAAGATAGCGAGGAATCTTGACTGAAACTCACACTGCTGGACGGCCCTGGCCTAGCGTCGGAAAGATCTGCGAAGTGAGACAGATCTGGGATCGAAATCCCCTCCTTGCCACCTTTCAGACGTGGCCGTGAGGAGTGCGGAATCTTCTGAATCTCTCCGAGAATGCTGGCCAAGGCATTGGTTGGTAGGACCACATCACCAGGACGTAGGTCTTCGGTCAATCCTGCATCCTGACAGGCTCTGGTCCAGGTCTCTTCTGTCAATCCTTCCACCAAGATCTTCGCACCGTTGGCCCAGGCGGGTTTCAAGGTCTGACCCATTTCATGCAAGCGCCGGCCCAGGTCAGATTGCCCAAGGGCACGGTCCAATGCCTCAGGGGTACGGTGGAATGTCACAACGCAAGCCAGCTCAGCCACACTGGAAGGAATGCGGTCATGGGAAATGGTTGATGCCTGTTGCACTTCGACCACTGTCCTTGCTTCATCTGGTTCGATTTTGGCCGGGCTCTCATCATGACACACCGATTCAGTGACAGGTTCCATGGCTGACTCTTGCCACATGTTCTGCAAGTCTTGGTCGGACAATATACGGCAATCAAAACAATTTCCATGGAAGGCCCTCACTTTTCCATTGAACCTCCAGACCTGGCGCATGTCTGCCAGTGTGAAGTCCGCCTGATCCAGCCAAGCAACCACTGTTGGACCTGGATCACCGAGCCATCCAAAGTTGTGTCTCGGGGGGCCGTGTCTATCATGTATGCGTAGCTGGGCAGAAGGAGAACATTTGTCAAATTCAGACTCACGGAGCTTGCTCAGGGGAACGACTTGGCGCAAGAGAATCGGTCGCCCCAAATCAGCCATCAAGGGGCTCTGCCCTTGCTTCTCTGCGAACATGGCAAGCTCTCTGGGAATTTTGGTTTCGGAGGTGAAGATAGGTCTGCTGCCGTTGTCAGCAGTGACTTCTTCATACTTCCCCTCCAGAGAGCCTATAACTATCTCCCCTGTTGTATGCAGGCGAACAGCCGCCAACATGCCACGGTTGGAGGAGTGGAAAGCGTAAAGTTTGAAGCGGGAGACTCCAACCATGCGGGATCCAACTTCTCGAGTCTCCGCCATGGCATGCCCCATAAGTCTCATTTGGTTCTGCAACTTGCAACTCAATCCATCCACCTGCACAGCACATCGACTGGAATCTTCTGGCTTCACTCCAACGATCTGGCCGGCCCGGTTGTTCAAGTTTGCTGTTCGAAGCTCTCCCAAGATCACCCACTCAGTCTTCCGAAATCTCACTGCAGCTTTCAGCTGCTCTGCCAGAGTGGCATGAAGATGCTTGCAAGTGGCAACTGCCATCAACATGTTCACTGGGAAGTTGTATTTGAAGATTGCTCGCAACAAAGGTCCAGGAAGCGAAAAGGGAGTTGCGGATGTTGGATCTACAGCCGCTGCCATCCTCGGGAGATCTATCTTCCAATCGTTTGCTTGGGCCGAGTACCTGGAATCTTGGCAGAAACTTTCTCACTCCAAGGAAAAATCATAAAATCATTGGTGCAAAGCTGGATACTATCCTTCCACAGGTTCCACTTGTGTGCCTGCAAACTCGATTCCATGAGAGTGTGTTGCAATGTCATCATAGTCATGAATGCATGACGTAACTTGACAGCCATTGGTGTTAGAGACAATATAAGTGGTGCTTCCCCTGCCAACCATTCAATCATGCAAGCATCAGCACTGGGAAAGTCATCTGCAAATCTTCGGATTCTGTCCTGATGGTGATTTCTTTGAGCTTCCCGGGATGCCTCAAAATTCAGAGAAGTGTGGACTGCAGGCAAGTAGGAACATACCTGTTCCGGGTGGGGTTGGATGGTTGCAATCAAGTATCCAACATCAACTAATTAAGTGTCGCTCTTGTCTTCACATGTCCGTAGTAGTCCAGTTGGCCTGTATGCTTTTCGAAGAAGGTATTTGTCGCTCCTTTGATCGTAAAGCAAGTCTAAACAGAAAGGTGTCTGGTCAGTATGATGATGATCAGTATTATCACTATGGTTCTACTACATTTAAATTTAAACAATCAGTATCATTCTTACTATTTCTATGATGACGACGACGACAATCATGATAGGCCCGGTGATGAAGATCCAAAGCGCATCGACTTGTCACAGACCATACCGCAGGCTGCTCCGACCGCTGCTGCAGAACAATCTTGTCTCTGATTTCATAGGGCATATGATGCATATGATTCCAGACCCACACATCTATTTACATCTGTTCACATCTATCTACCTTGTTTATTTGGCTTTGTCCGAAAAACAAATGGACAAGAGGAATTCCGTGTCCTAAAACCGGTATCCAACCATCATTGTTTTCAAAATCAAACTTGCCATTTTGTAGTATTCCCAAGTGTTCCCTTTTGGGCATTGCTGGCAACCCCATGGTGCCTTGAGAGTTAAAGTCTCACAAAGGCTGGCTACCAACCACTTCTTCATGTCTGAGCGCGGCCAAAAAAGTATCTGTTGTTTGGTACATGTTTGGTACAAATATGTAAATGGAACGTGGCCTTCAGTATTTATATGGACGAGCAGTTAGATTCTAACCAATACATAGATGTAAGCAGAAAACATAATCATTTGCCATTCGCTGAATACATGGCCAGCGAACGGTTGCAACCACTTGCAACACTTGTCCCTTCAGACGTGGCACCAGAGGCCAGTTGCTGGCTTTGGGGCAACTGGGACAGTGGAAGCTGCCCAGTAAGGAATGATCCCCAAAATTTGGTTCTTGGAAGCAAATGTTCGGCCAAATCTGGGACTTTGCATCATTATTTGCCTCAATTTTTGTCGTTGTCTTGAACTTTGGGACTGATTCTGAAATGCTGCGGGGACTTCTCGGGTGCAAGAAAAAACTGACTACTGCAGGACAGAGCAACACAGATCAACTCACCTTGTACTTCAAAGGTTCACACGCGTCAGCCACCCCACCAGCACACACTCGACGGTGCTACACCATCAAAACTGAATGACCCTCAAGGGATACCAAGGGGAAAGTGAGAAGCAAAACAGGATTATCAACAAGGTGATGATCAACAAGGTGATAGCATCATATAGCATCCAAAGACTTGGAATGATTTAGAATGACTTGGACAAAAAATCAGAATACCATCAAAATCATTCCACTCATTGGCCGTGTGAACCCCCCAAGACGTTTGATCCCCAAACATTGAAAGTGAAACACCAATGAAAATGTCACAACACCGCAGGCCGCTGGGACGTTTTGCGGTTGGCCGCCCAGGGTGGTCCAGGTCATCTAAGAGACATCCTCTGTGTCAACCTTTCGCATCATGAAGTAAATGCTGTCGTTCAGATGAAAGTCCTGCGCATGACAGAAACCACCGAAAGCTGATCAATTTCCAGAACAAAATTCTGATGTATACTTTCTCTTGGTTGAAGGAGGGGTTCCTGTATTTACTCACATATGTGTACATTTGTCCCATCAAAAAATATGGTAGCAGAACCCCAGAAGACGTAAAGAATGGAGGTACCCACTGTGCTGCAACAAATCCCAATTGATTGAGGTTGGATCTGGCTGATGGTTATACCAAGTGTGGCAAATCATCCCAGAGATGCAAACACAAACAAAGAAACCACCAATCAACCAACAATGTGCCCAGTACTACAACTATTTTTTACTATTATCCCCAATATTATTTGTTTCATTTATCTCTGTTGTATTCCCCTGACGTTTGTACTTCCATGTTTTACCGGCAAAATCACCCCCAGCAGTGTTGGTGAATTTGCCATCATCTGCCCAAATTTCTTGATGAGGATGAGGTCAGTCAAGAATCGGGGTCCAAAAGAAACAAAAGAACATAATTTCATACCAAAAAACATCCAAAAACCAAACATCTCGTGCGAAGACCGGATTCCGACCCCTTTCCACCGGACAAAAACACCAGCAGTCGGTCATTCAGCTGTGCTGCTTCTGCGCGGAGCCTCAGGCGAGATTCACATCACGAAGCTGGAGATATTTTTCCTTTTGAAAACCTGATATTTTTTGTTGGAGATGAGAAACACATTCGTAATTACGTTCTTTTTAGGGAAAACCGGATTGCAGAACCTTCCAAAACTCGGGTCTTTGATCCATTTTTTTCACATGTTTTCGTTGGCAGCTCGAAAGCTCTTGGCATCCTATCTCTGGGCGCAGAGACTTCATCAACAATCCACCATAGGATGCCCATACCACCTGTCACGAGGGCGAAATGGCCAGTGGATTGGTGGTTGCGCCATAGTGTTTGTTGATGATTTCTCATTGCAAGGATGGACATGTAAAAAATACTTGAAACAAATCAGCCAGCGGTCTCCATGTTCCTTGACAATTTGAACCACATCTCAAGAAGACTCGGACCGTTTTGGTGGGGTCCCACATCGTTCCCTCCCTGGTGACGCACCGCCAAATTATCTTCCTTTTTCACTTCTTTCTTGTAGACCTGGAGACAGGAGCCATGGAAAATCAACCAGTCTCAATCTGAAACCTGTGGAATGTGCAAGGCCGGTGTGAGAAAACAGTGGACCTGCAAAATCGCAACAAGAACTGATTGTTGGTTTTTTTGGGAAACAAGTTCTTTAGTCTTTCTGTTTCGCCCCCTTTTATGCACACACCCCTTGGTACAACCACCTTCAAAAAAACATGGTCCAAGCGCAGCGACATCGCATGGCACATGGCGCCTTGCCAAACATCACATAGTCGAACTGGTCCATCACCGAGGACCCAAGGAGCCGTGGGTCGTGATCATAGGCCGTGCTGGCGCGTAAAAAGCGGATTTGACCCAGTTGCCCTGATTTGAGGGAAAGTTGTTTGAAACGGTGAGATGGTCTGGGTAAACATAGAGGGTTCCTGCAGCATATCTCTCAAACCATCACCTGCTGGATATTATGTTTTTGAAGCTCACTGCCATGGGTTCTTGCAATTGGTAACTGGTCACATTCATTCCTAGAGCGACTGACAAACATGGCATTCCTGGACCCTTGCAGCAAAAACATGACCTTTTTTTCCAACTGCATTTTTTGATTTTGAAAACTGTCCATCCGCAGCTGGCATTTCTAACCATGGCAACCTCCATCTCCCAACAGGTCGGGAAGACTTGAGTGCTCTGGGATCATCTGGAGGACTCACGTTGTTGGTGATGGCCACGTAGATCTTTTCGCTCGGGGACACCGGGTAGATCACGTTGTTGATATCCTCAGAGCTCTGGGGTCATGGAGGGTCATCCCAGGGGTGTTTGAATGGCTACAACCTGGGGGATGAGGGATGTTACCAGCAAAATCAACATGTTTTTTTCCAGTTTGCAAATTCTGATTGGGACAACTCTGACAACAAACTTTAAAAGTTAGAACCCCACATAGTGATATGGGGAATTATTCTGAACCTCATTGCTTTTTGGCCTGACTTCAAACCTGATCACCTCCAAGGAATGATGTGCATTCTCTCCCCATTTTTGGAATGAAACGTGACGTCCACCAACTTGGGGGCAAACCCAAACTTTGGAGCGTGAAGCATTTCGATTTTGGGTGAGATTTTCGGGTCCAACATTCCCAAATGGATCATTTCTTCGCGGCTGAACTATCCCAATGACATTTAGTGAAGCCATTCCAACTTTCAGCTGCCAACTTCCTGCTTCGTTGATTCTCAAAGGTTCAGCGGTTCAAAGCTTCAGGGCTGAGTGCAAGATACTCTGGTGTTTACCCATCTAATCCCCTAAAAAAATATCAAACATCTAAGTGTCAGGCTTGAACCCATCAATAACTTTCTATTCACATTGGCAAATGCCCCAATACACCAGAGGTGTTTACCCAGCCAAGCGTCGATTTCCAGGTTGTTGCTGGCGAAGCTGATGGACTCGCAGTCCATACGTCCAGCACGCTCGAAGCGCGAGTTGTCCACAGCTGAGCGGAGGAAATGGGGACAGAATGTTTATATAATGAGCTACAATAAGACATCCAAATTGGGATAGTGGCTGGATACTATCAATCATTAAAAGGAATTGCTAATAGTGACAGTAATGAATAATGCCTATGATATTATGATATCTTATGATTATGAATTCTGATAACCATCATAAGAATGGTAATAAACAGTACTGGGTCCTTGATCATGAATGATGGGTATTCATGGACGGATCTTAGGACAGAAATCTTCTCCCGGTCCCTGAGCTGCTGACTTTTCACCTGCCAGGGGGAAGAGCATCCACCACTTCAACTGGCTCAATTATCATTGGTGGTTTCAAACCGTCCTAAACATACCAAACATATTTGTCCCAGGATGAGTATCTAGAATTTTTGGACAAGACATCATGGAACATGTCCAAAAAATACGGCTTCTACAACACTCCCTCCAAAACACTTCAAACATCTGGGGTGTTCACACACACAAACTCCCATAAGAAGTGCCTGGAAGGAATCCTCGAACAGAAACGGGTGCGCCTTCACCTCCTCCAACAGCACCAAAGGAACATGTCGCGGCTGATATTATCCAACAAGAACCGTGGGTATGAACATCATAAACAAATAAATGGGGAATTTCACCAACTTGAAGGGCAAACAGAACCACTTGAAACTACAAAGATGGGCTCCAGAGTGGTGAATGGACGAACTAACTAACCTGGTACCCTGCTGAATATGATCCCATGGTCCCAGAAATCCCGGTCCTCTGCCATGGCTGACCAAAATTAGGGTCGCTATCGCTGTCGCTTGTGGTGCTGTTTGATTGTCACACATGACCTTGTCTGGTTGGTTGAGCCTCACCCAAATCATTGGGATGAAGTGCTTGAATATTTCGTTCAGTCACATTATATCATCAACTTGGCCGATTTTCAAACAGTTGTGTTTTAAAGTGTCAGTCTCTTGAAGGGATATGGGTCTGGTTGTGGCCACATGCTCAAAATCGCTTGGTGAGATTGGACTGTCAAACAACCGTTTCTTGTTTCGTGGGAAACCTAAAGAGAATACCGAGATATACCGAGCATGGTGAATTATTCACCACAACAAATGAACACAGCATGATTTCAATGGGACCATGAACGGTCACATGTTGTCCCCATGGCTTGTGCTGGAGCCAACCCCGGCAAAAAACAGCCGTTTTAGATGGTTCCAATGGTTCCTCCTGGCAACGACCTTTACCTTCCCTTCGGCATGTGGGGCAACCTTTTTGCAGTGGAAATTGCATGAAGGTCAGAAATCATCGAACAACACATGTTTCTTGTCTTCCAGTGGGATAGCATCGAGAGTGTAACATATTCTGGGTTCGCTGAAGCCCATGAACGCATTACAAACCCACAAACAGATCCTGAACCACTACCCACAGCCAGATTTTGCCAACATCAAAAAGGTAGACAGGTAGACAAGTAAAATCCTACTCAGATAGTTAACAAGAATTTTTCGATCCTTTTGAGGGGTACAAACATGCTATATTCTCCTTCCACCACAGTTACTCAAAAGACCCTTCCTCCAATGCTTCCACTGAGGACCTGAATGACCTGGTGATATCAAACAAAGAGACAGTGAATACTCAGTGAATACTCCTGTCTATCTGGTATACAATGTATATATGTATATATATATATATACATACAATTATATAGATGTTTATATGACTCCGTTCTACTATTGTTGCTTTGCTTCATTCTAGTACCGTAATTACCATACCTTACCCTTACCCTTACCCATCCCTATGTTGTATCCTCACAGCAGGCAAGGACAGCTCACTGCTGATTTTGCGCAGCCGAACTGCTCAGCGCGCGTGTTTTTCATTGAGGATTTTCCTCGTGCTTCCGCCCATTCAGCTCCGCTGGTCTGGTTGACCAAAAGCTGCTTCACCTGGAGGGTTATCGGGTGAATACATGAAACACATTCACCAGAACTTTGGACGGGGGGGACCATGTCTGCTGATTGTCCTCTTGATTTCCATGTGGTCCAAATGGTCAATATCCTCAGGGTGGTTGGTGAAATACCAATTTCTCCTAGATTTTTCTTCAGACACCTGTATTTGGAGGGAAACAATCCTTTCCTGAAGATTTTCCACCAACCCAACTAAATTTTCAGTTGACAAAGCTACCCATATATTCGGATGTGTCCGAAAATTGTAAGGGAAACACCCTTCCCAAGGTTTTTCCCTTTTCTCCCCACTAAAATAGCCATAATTGAGGGTTTCCCCACCCCCTTTGTGGACCTATGTGGCTCCGGTGCCTCACTGTCCCTTCTTGGTGCCCACGGGTCCAAGATGATCACCTGAGGCCGTTCAAACCATTCACTGTTTCTATTGATATCATCATTACATGAGTTCATATTCACATATTACACACATACACTGTGTATATGTATTCAATGTATATATTCATTGCTTATTCGTTCAAACTATTCACTATTTCCATGTTGTAGCCACACCATCAGCAACAATGCGGTATACGCCAGCGGTCACGGTGTGAAAGAACCACGCAGAAGAAGCGCTAAGATCCTCACTCAAGAGCTTTACCAGACCGGCTTCATCAAGACCTTTTTTTTGGCGTCGGACGATTATTTGGACCAACAAGAAACTTTGATTCTTGTTAAGAGCGAGTGGATCAGGTAAGTTTCTAGGCTCAGCTCACCAGCACTGTCTGCAAACAGGGCTGGGACATGCGGATGGTCCCAGTGATGGAAATCAGGTCACAAATCTTGACCAAAGTGGTTGCTTCTTGCTCTAGATGGGCCCATCCAATGACTGGTTTCATTGTTCAGACGTACATCTGCAACAAAAAAGGGAAGTAAACCATATTGGTTTTTATTTCAAAACATCGGGTGATGACATGTGATTACCCCAGAATCAATGCTTTTAAAACCTCATTTTCACCCAACTGATGGCTACCGTTGGCTGTGAACCATCTAACCATCCGACCAGCCTTGCCTGTGCTGCTGGTGACCTGCTCACCGTTTCGATAGATCTGAAAGGTTGGAAGCCCCATGACCTCAGAGGTGGGAGCTTTGGCACAGGGATTTTTGGTATCGGCTTCCTGGCAGATTTCAACCCCAAAGGAATCAGCCTTCCAAGCAGGGACAGGACATTTTGGAAAGATGATCCATAGAATATCAAAGAACCTATAGCCTACTATAGCTATATCTTGGGTCACCCTCCACACCAGCTCAACATGTGTGCATTTTCATTGCATCAATTCGCCCCTTCGAAGTCCAATCTCTCGAATGTGCAAGAGCTTGTCATTGTGACAAGACGGGACAAGACGGGAAGGGTTCACTCCCAGCCGTGGGCCAGCCTTTCCTGTGTTACATCGAAAGACCGACTTCCTAGGCAGAACAAAAGCGTGACCAGGCCTTGCAGGTCCATGGAACCAAGCTGCGATCCAAACTGTACATCAGCTCCAAAGTTTTTCAAATTGCAAACTTTACATTATCATTACAGGCTCTGCATAGCTGACAGATGCTGACAGATGCTGACAGGAAAGCCTCATGGCTGGATTTCGTTCGCATTTGAGTTGGCTGCCAAGGCCTCACAACCTACACAGCCTCCCACGTACTGCCAGGAAGGACGGGAGACCCATTGACACCAGTTTGCGCACCCAGCCATTGGGGCCATAGTAGATCCATCTGGAATTCCTGCAGAGCATTGCTGGCACTCGGGGATGTACTGCCAAGCTGAAGGAGGGCTCCATCCACACCAGTAGGTGCAGCCAAACAGTCCAGAAGTGCCGGCAGTGCTGCCAACAGCTGACCCAGTGCATTCGCCCACGTATTGCAAAGAGCCCAGAGGGACCCATTTGCACCAATCCGGTCGCTGCCATTGCATTTTCACCTTCAAGCGCGGGGATGGTGCAGTCTCTTCAGACTCTTTGGCTTCAAGCACCAAAGGTTGCTCGCACTTCATGCAATCTGAGGTGCTGTTCCAAGACGGCTTTGAGAGCCACTGGCACGAAGCTTTGCAACCGCTCTCTGTTGTCTTCGCCACGGTGCTGGGAGGTGCTGCTGACTTGTAGTGACCGGAGTAGAGTTGATAGCAGCCGGTGCATGCGGGAGTATATCCCCAAGATGGTCCTGGTACCCACTGACACCAGCTGGCACATGAGTACCCATAGTAGCTTGGATATGCGTAGCCACTGCATGCTGGCACGTACTGCTGGGAGGCCAGGGGAACCCATTTGCACCACTCAGGCTGTGCAAGGCACAGTGGCAACAACAGAAGAGACAGGAACGACTTCATCATGCCTGTTCAAGCAACAATGCGCAATGGCTAGCCCTCTCAATTGAGCCAAGATATCTCACACAAAGCAGTATACATGGCCTTCTAAGTGGCTTATGGGTGGGTCCTGCACAAAGAGTTGCTGCAATCTCGTCAGTTGTGGGTTCAAACCCCAAGTAATGTTTCTTTACATCCATTTCTTTGGTATGTTTCTGTCTTATATCTCCATTTTCAGTTCATCAATCCCTACATTTTCTCTGGTTCAACTCAACTTTTTGTCATTGATTCCAACTTACTTCCGCTGAAAATTATCGAACCACCCTGAAGTTTTTGGAACATAATTTTTTAACTAATGTATGATAAGAAACACATGTATCCAAATTCCATTAGATGGTTGATGACACCAAACTTTTGGGTTGATTAAGCAAGGACCCCGGACACCACACTTGGCCGTTACGTCATCCAAATCGTCAGCGTTCACCTGGCAGTTGCTGACAACAAACAGAGAATTTGAAGAAACAAAATCGATGGTTCGATGAATATCGATAAATATTGATAAATATTCATGATTTATTGATGAATCTTGGTGATGATGGATGATTCCTGTTAATTATTGATGACAATGAAAAAAATAGATAGTAATGCTCTAATGAACCATCAAAACTATTCCTCAATAGTCTAATGTCCTTTCCCCTAATTCATGACTTGAACCAACACCCGGTAATAGGCAATCGCTGTACTCATGGGTTTATTCTTGTTATGAACTATGTACAGTAGTATGGGCGACTCAACATTTTATGGCATAAATGTGGCATAAATGTTGATTTTGACATATCATCCATCATAATTTCCCCAAGATATCCTCTCTGATAGTCCTCATCTTCAATGTGCATCCCAGGCAGCCACTGGTTAGTGACCCGGATCAGCGAGTCCACGACTATCCCGCATAGCAACAAGAAAAACTGAGCCCAAAACGTGGGCGAATTGAGCTGTTGAGTACAGACTCAATCTTAACCAGTAAACATTAAGCAAAACGCATAGCTGCACCACCAACATGGCATAGAATGGCATATCATTACTCAAGGATAGAACTTGAAGCAACCAGCTTGATTCATTGAGGTGACGCCTGAATTGCTGTTCTTTGCGGTCTTCGGTTCATGATCCCCATGTTCTTTCCTACTTCTCCATGACTTATCCATGGCATGTGTTTCCGGTTCCAACAGTCGGAGGAAATCTAGCTGTCTTTGTGGCCTTGTATCACTGCTTGCATACACAAAAGTGTAGCAGTGTAGCAAATTATATGTGCCTGAATGCATCTTAAATAGTGGGGCACACAAACATGGTCTGGCTATATTTGAGTTTCCCTTTCATAAGGGATCCGCCACACCCACCTTGGGATGACTCTTGATGGCCCCCTGTGGGTTAGGGGGGATGGTGTACTGTTGTGGATCCCACGTTGGTAGGATACAACCCAGTGACAATCCATTTTTGGGATGTATGATGATGTATATCATAATTGTAAGTTGTAACTGCAGTTGTAAATCGGGATATCCATGCGTCATGGATCGTTTTCTTGGAGAAAAGTGAAGCCGGACGCCCTGGGTTTTCACCGTGGAAAGTTGGTGAATTCACACCGTACCACCGTTGCTTTCTCCATCCCGAGAGACCTCTAGGAAGCAATCCTGAGGATACTGACGAGCAAGCTCCTCAGGATGGAGCAACAACAGGTTGGAGGTTGGGCATGCGGACGATTTTTTGGTATTGATCCTATACCATCTATTTTTTTTGGGAAACACATATTATATTTTGCTGTGGAACGATGAATTTTTGGGGGAGTTGACTCTTAGGGGAGTTAATTGTGACCCACTCGAATGATATCAAATGAACCAATGAAACAGATTCTGTTACTGTTACAGAAACTGTGACAGTGAGAAGGATGAATTGTTTCCATTGGATTTTCAAGATGGCTACGGATCAAAACTCTGGCACCCTACACCAACATATTTTCGCATCTTCATTATCCAACAGATGATTCCAGCAATAATCTTCCAATATATATAATTTCCATATAATTCCATCTATTCCTAGTATATCCCATCATGTTTCCATGACATTTCCAATATAAGTCCATAAAACTCCACCAAGTGCCATGAAAACCATATATTCCCAGCATATTTCCCAATATACCATCTGGTTATTTAACATAGCCATGGAAAATCCCCCAAATAAATGGAGGTTTCGTTCGCTGGGAAAATCATCTATTTCTATGGGCCATCTATACCATGGCTATGTAACAAATCACCAGAGGGTAACTATGGTTTATGGTAGATATAACTATAATGGCCCATATAAACCATATAACTATAATGGGAATATGGTTTATAAATCCCATTAACTTTACGGGATTATGGTAGATATAACTGGCAACTTAATGGGATTTATAAACCATATTCCCAACATATTCCTCCCAGACATCCACCATTTTTCCCAAGGATTCGCCATTTTTCCCCGCACCTGGAAGCGTGGCTTAATGGCTTGGCAGGGCTTGCACCAAGGAGCGGTGAAGTCGAGGACCAAGGCCCAAGACTCCTGTGGGAAAGGGGGAAAGATGGGATTTCTCTATCATTGAATCGAAATTCTATGAGATGTTACTCTGAATTTGCTTTGGGATTTGGGAAAAGCATATCTACATATATGTATATCTACATATTATATGTATATATATATATATATTATATACATATACATCAATACATCAGTAAATTCTCGGGGAACATATCTATATATAATTTGGTTTGAATCAATTGGGAATTTTGGCAGAAGGGGACATTTTATTGTGAAGAAAATAAGACATCCTATGAATACGCCATGAATGAACTATAGAATGTTGAGATTCTATTAATTATATTTTACTATGAATTTCAAGAATTTGGGATTTGACCTGGAAAACCTTTTCCAGGTCAAACAATTCGGGAATCGTTTCCCATACCACGACTTGGGAACGCACTGTCGGCATGGAAGAAAGTATCTGAAGCTCCCAAAAATGGATGGTTTTAATACGAAAAAATACCAGCTTACCAGCTTTTTGCGGCTTGACCCATGGGTTTACTGGATTCAAGCGAGGATCAAACAGCAGAAGTGTGGATCCACCCAACTTGAAAGAAGTTTGCGACCATCAAACCTGAACCCGATTGCCAGATTGGTAACTCAAAAACTGCAAGAAGTGAAGACCCCTGTACCCCCAAACAGAGCAGGCTACCGGTTCTGATTACATATCCCTGGTGAACTTACCCCCAAATTTTGTCGTGTCAACCGGCAATTATGGCAGGTCGTGGCCTGCTTCGACCGTTGCTGCAGCTCAGCCAACTGTTCTGCAGAGGCTAAATGGCCGACCTTGCAATGCTGCGTGTGGATCTAATGGGGCTGCCACAATCTATGCTTATTTTGATTCAGAAGAAGGAAACAACCATGGAACATGATAAACCGCAGGATTTGGAGGTTTCCGTTTCAAACAAACCTCCATGATTTGGACCATCCCCACGCAGCCTCCCCAAACTTCACGGGGCCACTGGCACCGTTGGTGCTGCCCGCCTGATGAAATCATGGGGATGCAACCGATGAACATAGGGAATATCAAGCATCAACAGAGGAAACATAACTATTAAGAATGAGATAGGAAAGTAAGGTATGTACTATAACATCCTCACTCTAGATAATTATAACTATTAGGAATGACAGAATCATCATATCATCTAGAGAAAGTAAGGTAACATCGACGGGGTGTGTTTTTAAAACCTAGTCGTTAATATCTCCGTTCTTGCTGCTTATATCCCATTATATCCTCAAAAGTGTTGGTTAGTTATGTTAACCAAGGATTCTTGACCCCACAGATCACTAATAGGTACAACTTTCGACAGTACTCTATGTCTATCACTACATCCTCATTGGTGAGAATATCCTCATTCTTCATTGTCCATCCCATATCCTTATGATATCCTCAATGTATCCTCCTTCCTGTTGGATGCGCCCATTTTCCAACCTTCTTCTTCCCAAAGCCGGGTACCTGGCGGGATGCAGGGGATATGAATCAAATCATAGGGATATCATTGAAATGATGACTCTTGATGGGTGGCCCAAAGATCCCCAATTGTTTCACCCTCATTTCCGCGCACCCCCAAGTCTCGCAAGTAGTCCATGAACTTTGTCATCTGATTCTCAATGCTTTGAGCCCACTCCTGGCTTCGCATCGCTGTGAGGTTTGACATGGAACAAGAAATGGCCTCGTGGAAATGGCGATTGGTGGCTTCCATCCAAATTTCTGGCTGTACACTCATGGAGATAGCTACATCAAAGGGTCAAACAAGATTAATCGGCAACCAAAGCCCAAATCTTTCCTTCGACCCACATGACCCACATCCTTAATGATGGACAATTCCCTTTAGCTGGCAATGGGGAAAAAAACATATACGTAACTTATCAAAATATGGGGGAGCTTGTCATTGACTTTGATTCCTAGAGGAATCATGATGTTTAAAGCCATGAAATCATAGACATGCTGGATTATCCTGGTGTTTTGCTGATAAATCCAAGGACAACCCACCATTTTCTCCGCTTCTTTCTCAACTCAGCTCCTTTGGCAGAAGTGGTTTGGCAAACTTCCAGAGGAAGAACACGATCGCTGGAATCACCGACCATGGAATGCAGATAGGACCTGGGTGGATGGAACAGAATATGAGGATCGATTGCAGAGGTCCCTAACTCTTTGAACTCGAAAAATATCCCTATCATTATCATTATTGTTGTATTATTGCTGGCAGTACCCCTGAATCAATAGGTAGCTGTAGCCAATGGTGGTGTTCCCATTTTCTCATTGGCATCGGCTGCAACGTTGAGGTTGGGACCGATGCAAATCACCGGCATTGTGGCAGCGATGACGAGAAGAAAACACAAATGCGTCTGACAAATGTGGGTGAAACACGTCCCAAAGAAATTGGAAAATGGTAGTTCGTGGCATGGGTATCTAGACTAACTATGGAGCATTTAATTCATGTGGTCAGGGTGTTTCCAAAAAACTACTGTACTGTCTGCGAAGCAGTCATGTGTCTAAACTGATGGGATGCTGTCCGACTTGTCCTGAAAGCTGGTTAAAGCCAAGGGTTCTCGAAGCACGGGGCATGGTGACCAGCAACCGGTCGGGAGTCATCATGGACAGAACGAGTCGACAAGTCGACTGGACAATGGCAAAAACTATATTTGTACATTACCCTCTGGTAATTTAACATAGCTATTGAACATACCCCATTTATAATTGATTTACCTATTCAAAATGGTGATTTTCTATAGCTTTTTGTATGTTTACCAGAGTGTAATCCAGTTGAAAAACATGGATGATGCAAGAGATTCTGCAATGACTCCCACATGCTTCGTTGATGCTGGTGCCCCAAAAACGGTGCTCTAAAGACTTGTCCGTCAGTCCCGAATGCTACGAACGAAATAGACGGAACACCGGCAAGTCATTCGATCATCGATTCATAAAGTCATAATAAACTAACATATTTTCAGAAAAACATGGAAACTCAAGGACATTTTGCCTACAACGGCTCCAGATAGGCTGCGCCACATATCCACACCGTGGGGAGCACTTTTGATCAGGGGCGCCATGCGAAGAACTTCCAACCTCAGCTTGGTTTTCATCGGGATTCCCATTGCTTCTGTAACTGGATAATCATCCCCAATAAACAGGATAATCAACAGGGAATTATGTGGGTAGGTTATATTATTGATGTTGATTGGTTATTGATGTTAACTGCTACGTTCATAATTCCCGATAACATCAATAACCAATCAACAGGGTCAATTGGTCGCTGATCAATGTGGCTTTCCACCTTCGCAGTGTCACAAGCCCGTTACTGTCATCCCCTGGTTGGTAGACTGGATCTCTCTTGTCAACCATCCCCTTTCCACTTAGATATATCATATAGAATTTTCTCCAAAAATGGGGGATAGCGTATCTCAATATGGCCAAAATATAGTTAACCATTATCTCCCAACTATAATAGTTAACCCATAGCCGAAATAATCATGGGGAAATTATAATGAACCGTGTTTTTTTTTGATTTTCCCGACCCTTTGCAGACAACAAACATCTCCATCCGGGGGCTCGGACCATCCCAACTCATGGGTTTACTTAAGAAGCTGTCCACGTTTTGCAGGCTGTTGACCTCAACCCCCGAAGATTTGGATCCCAAGGGGTCCTTTATGGTGAAAATGGGGGAACAAACGCACAAAATTGGTCACAACATGAGTTAACCCATCCGTTTTTGGGTCCTGGAAATTGCTTTGGCAATTGGAAATCGCTGACTTTTTGGACAATTGGTCGCTCACATACAGGCTCCATTCTTAGCCAAGTCTTGTGCTAATTTAAGGCTTTTCATGGCTCCCTAGGGAGCGTTCATGGCCGCCCAACAGTACATAACCATCCTAAACGGGATAAGCCCAGGAAAGCAGGTAGGGTTATTAACAATTTATCTCCATCTTTTGTGGTCTACATCATAATACCATTCTATCATATCATTTATATGATAATCATCCGGCGGTTGTTGGTTAATGTTGCATTTTCGGCAATAATTCTTACCTGCATTTTCCATCGTAAACCACATTTGTTGTTAAACCCCCGCATTGGCACTTTGTCTAAGTGTGGCTTATGATTTTTGGCTTTGCCACGTGTTTATTCCTTTTGATTCCCGGAATCTGATGCTGACTTTCTTTCTTCAACGAACTGCGGATGCGCTTCAAGCAGATTACCCCATACATCCGTCTGAACAATGTCAAGAATAGACAGTCGTACTACCCAATCTATCCAGGATCCAGGATTATTATAACTATGAATCACAATTAACCACTATACAATCAATTATTGAGCAGGAATGACTAAACTATGTTGGTACTTTATCAACTTTATACATCCAATGGCCACTGATAGGGCCCCCAGCCAGCTGATCGTCCCTCTCCGTCCAAAGCGAGCTCCTGTGTTCAATAACGAGTAACCACATAGCTATTTTTTTTTATTTGCCATTTGGGTGTGATATTTTGGTATCAACTTTAAGAGTTATCAAAGTGGGTGAAGTACAGAAATGACCATGGCCTCTCCAAATTGCTGCGCGCATCTTGAAAGGCCTGCAAGGCCTGAGTTCGGTGCCTGCCATCGTCATTTTCTCCATATCATGGCCATTTTGGGGGGTTACGAAGATGGTGGGCTCAAAACCCCCAATGGCGACCTTGAGGTTGACATGAGCTTGTCCGAAAATAGGGCACCCTCCAAATCCAACCACTTTCTCATCATCATGCCCATTAAAAGGGCTATATTTGGGCGGCGCATCTCCCATTTTCCAACTAGGGTATATCCTTTATTTTCGGGTTTCCTAGAGCATCCAATATTGTTCATGTTAAAGTTGGAGAAACCAATGGTTTAGGGTGCCACAATTTTCCGGAAAGACCTATTTCGTAGCAGTAAAACCATCCAACCATTATATCCCCAGATATTCCAAACATGCCGGGCGCACCCTGCGGGATGCCAACGTCCTCCCTGGAATAAGGCCTGGGACTACTAGAAAATCCAGGGGCAGGAGTAACCTTCGAACATTGGTGGTTGAATCAATAAAAATTGTGATTTCACTCGCAAAAATGGTGATTTATCCAGTGATGAGGTGGAAGAAATTTACTTTCACCGTCAAAAATGGAAGCGTTTTTCGTAGAAATAAGTGTTTTGGCATCAGAAATGGAGATACAATCAACAAAAATAGTGATTTACACTCCCTCGGTTTCCATGCTCGTCTTCAGCAGGAGACATATCAATCATTTTCTTAAGGTATTTTGCTGATTTCTGGTGAGTTTGAAGGCTCAGCTATTCAAACTGGCACCTATAGCAGTACTGCATGTAGACCAAACATCCGCTGAATCTTGACAAAACTTCTTAATGTCTCTTTAGAAACACATCTCCATCATGTTTGTTAAACCATGATTCCCCGCGTCAGTTGCTGTTCTACCGAAGTTGGTGATTTTTGGACTGGGAATCCAGTTCAACTCTCCGCCTGTTCCTGCTCCAGAGCCAGAAAGAAGTACGCCAAACCTCGGCAATTCATGCAGCTTGCCATGTAAACCGGGGCGATTGTTGCGAAACCACTTGTCACCAAAAAGTCAGTTGATATCAACATCAAAAACAAGACAACACATGTTAACAGCTAAAACAAGTTGCACCCCCAAAGAAATCACCGGTTTTGACCCCGACGACGACCGTGCCTTTGTTGTAGAAGCAATGCGCTGTGTTGGGATGGCGGTAGAGTGCAGCGTCACTGACCTCAAAACATCTGCACGACATCCGAAAATAAAATGGAGAACTGGGGGTACCCCCAGCGATTTGGAAACCTCCAAAAAATGATTTTTCAATTTCCCCTACCTTTTGGTCAATCTTCTCCTCAGTGTCATCCTGCCTATCAGCCTTCCATCCACCATTCACCGCTCTGTTCACCCTCTGGCAATCAATGAATCAATGAACAATCCCCTAAAGTTTTATGCAGTTCTAGATGTTTGACCCCCATTCAATAAGCTGATTTTCCCACTAATCGGTTTTTTCCCAGTTTTCCCAATCAAAAAAATAGTGGATGCCAGTTTTACATCAGCAGTTTGGGAAAATCATGATCCTATGAGTTTTCTCAACATCTTCCCATGAAAAATGGATGGTTTTCCCTATGGATTCTGCTGAGAGCCATGCCTCCAAAACCCGTTGCCACTGGCGTAGCCGCAGGAATGCCACTGCCATGTTGATCCAGGGAGCCTTCAACGGCAGTTCTGTGAAAAAATATTAATTTTATGGTAAATCTATGGTAATTTTTTGGTGATTCAATGGTGATTCAATGGGATATGATGGTATACATCTGGTTATTTAACAGTCTGCCATGGTATAGATGGCCCATAGAAATAGATGGTTTACCGAACTTAAAAATGGGTGGATTTTCCATGGCTATGTTAAATAACCGGATGGTAGAGGACTTGGGGAATTGGAAACACGAAGGAACAACCAACCATAGAAACATCTGCCAGCTTTGTAATGGCACTATCTTGGACCATGGCACCTTGAAATCTGGATCCAGCTGCAAACTTTCCTCAAAGCTCCCAATGGCAGCAGTCCACTGCTCCGACTCCAGGTGTTGCATTCCCAACCTCGAATCAGGTCGAAGGATTAAAATCGGGACATCGTGTGATTGGAAGACACGGAAGGGTGAACTTGGGAGATCCGTACATTGGTTTGTCTTGAACTGGGAAACCACCCACATCTCATGAGAACCTCCCGTTCTCTGGAAAAAATTGGGTAGTGGAATGGGCCCAGTTTCAGACTTATTCATATAGTCAGACCAGACAATGAATGGGAGATTGTTGGTCTATAATGGCAACATCAAATTGAAGAATATCGGGATATATCGGGATGTGGAACAAGTGGTATGGTTGTGGATCAAACTGGATACGACAAAGATATGGCCAAAAATTACATCTTGCATCATCCCGATTTTTGTTGGTAATACCATCATTTTGTTTGGGGATTTGTGTCCCAAAACTTGGGGATAGCCCTTGAGAAATTTTGGTGTACCCCGTTCCTGATGTTACTCTTACTGATCATCACTTATGGTTGGGGGTTGTTGAAAAAAGGCGTATACCGTATAATTACCAAAATCACAATTCAAAAAGAGATGTCCCATACCATACCATACCATGCACATTTTTTTGAATTTCAGCAGCTAACAGCAGCCCAGGCACAAATATCGCGCTGTGGCGTTAGTTGGCATCACGGCAATGGCTTTTTTCAGGTGTTCCACCGCCTTCTTCTTTCCCATCATGGCATCAATGACGCCGAAATTGCGGTGAATGTAGGATTCCACGAAGTCCTGCAAAAAATCAGCTGGTGTGGGGATGGCTGATCAATGATATCAATGTGGGATGTGATTGAAGAATTGGGATTCTCTTAAGCAAAACTGCTGGGAGTGGTGAAGTTGGGTATCAGCCAGTTCCGGAGAACCTCACCGAGCGGAGCTTGAACGACAATGGGTAAATCAGCCGCATGAAAGCAAGGTCTTAAAATCATCTAACATCTTCACATCTTCACCACAATTATGAGTCAATGATTGAAATCCAACCAGAAATTCGTATTATCTCCATACCAGCGTTCTGATGCTTAGCCACCCTATTTACTCTTTGCTAATCAAACGTGGCAATGCAAAATCCACTATTTATAGATGATTTTACCAGGTATAAACCTCCACTTACAGATGATTTTCCCATTGAAACCTCCATTTATGTGGGATGTTCAATTGCCACGTTTCCGGAGGGAAACCCAAATATCAGGTGATGTTCCATCCCATCAACCCTGTCAACCCTGTCAACCCTCTCAACCCTCTCAACCCTGTGGTCCTTGCACGGAGACGCGGAACACTTGGAGACCGCAGCTTGCGCCAAGCCCAGAACCATGTTGCCTGGTTTTGCCATGTTGAGCCCCAAGCATCTCACTTGATGTCAGTGATCATTTCATTCTCTCGAGACAGAAAAGAAACAAACAACATGAAAAAAACAAAGAACCATATCAACAACCGTATCCATGCTATTCATGATTATGTATAGTGTTGGCTATCTCCCCATGGTTCTTAGTCCTTGTCTCCACATTACGGCCAGTTGCTCTTATTGGGATCTCGAATGCGCATGGAACACGCCAAGCGCGCAGCGATGAAGGCACCCAGTTCGTTGATTTTTGGATAGCGTCGCAGCAAGGTCTGCGGTGAGAGACCTGCGTTGGTGAAGACCAACTGTACGGCGTCACCTCGGTGGTCAGGATGTCTTAAGCTGGGTTTCCAATGTTTCATAATTTATCCCATTAAAAATGGACTTTGAATCCCATATTTTATCCATGTTTATCCCAGAATACGATGAGAGAATCATCATGGTAAGTAAAAAAACTTGGTAAACCATGGGATTTTATATCTGACATTCGCTGGCTGAAATGAACATTTCGACATTTCTTAGTCTGATCATTCAAAAACAACCACATTTTCCAAGTTTTTTTCATGACCCCCATATCTTCCCCATATCTTCCCATACCCTCTGGTAATTTCTTACACTTTGCTATCGAAGCCCCTTTGCCCATAGTTTTTATAGTGGATTTACCCAACCAAAAAAATGGTGGATATCTTTCCATCGTTCCAGGTCACCCAAGGCCACATAGACCTCGTGCAGATGGCGTTTGTCGACCGGTGCCGTGCCTTGCCGCGCCTTGCTGATGATTTTGCCACTGAGATCCTTCGAGGTCATATCCTCTGCCGGCAACTTCCAGTAACCTACCGCGGTTAGTGAAAGGCTGGTGAAATCTATGGGAAAAACAGAAAACCAAGGCAGGATCCCATGGTGAAATGGAAAAAATGTGGGAAACATATGGGAAGAATTATGAATTAAGGGAAATTTAGTACTATGAATTCGACATCTTTTAGCATATCAATAGATTACCACTAAAATCATGGAGACATGTGGAGACTCTGCTGGTAAGAATATACCCCCCATGAACTCCCCTTTTTTCAGAGCAGGCCTCCCAGCCATTGGATCGTCAGCGTGCCGGGTCGCAAGTCTCCCGGCCACTGCATGGAGGGCAGCGCATCGGGGGGCGAAGGTTCGAAACCGCTGAGGAGTTCCTGTGGAGATGGGCCCTTGGATGAGAATGGGAACAACACATGGGGATAATATCATAGAATATCATGTAAAATACAATGTTATGTAAGTATATATTAATGGATACCTGTACATATATGATGTGTTGATAACAGGTTTACTTTTCTTAGTAAGATATGTATCTGTCTCTACATCTATCCATAGTAATTGTCTATGTATACTGTATAAGTAGGATTATCACTACTCCATCGACTGAATTGCAATGGCATGGGGTTTATCATCTGCAAACCATCGGGTGTATGTCATTGTCATCCACTTACACCTCCAATTGTAGACCATGGTGGTTATTATGGGATTGAACATGGTTGGCATGATGCAATGGGATTGCGATCTATACATAGCATTAAAGTACTTGATTGCCATGGGGTTTAACAGTGGCTTACAACTGTACACCAACGAGTATTAAGTATCACTGAGATTATCATCTCGGAATTAATCTAAATGATAAATGGCATTCTGATCATGTGAGAACTGCATGGATTGGCATTATATCCTCGACATAAGACCATTGATATTTGGGTGCAGGTCATCTTTCAATAGGCGTTTGTATTGAATAGTAACGAGTAGGGTGTGTAGATCTACAACCATACAACCACTTCAGCTTACCCAAGTGGTTGGGATATCCTAGGTAAGCAACATAAGGAACCAGCAATAGCCCAACAGTGGTGCCATCCTAAAAAACCCGCGTCCTCTTCCTCGGAATCCTTGGCATTCTCCGAAGGCTCTTCGATCCGATGAAGGGAAAAACCCACCCGCATGGTGCCATCGAAGTTCTGCCCATCTTGCACCACTGGGGCAGAATGACATAGCTCTTCAGCCACAAAGACGGGACATTCGTTGGACCACCAGTGGCGAACTTGTTCCTCGAAACAACCCCACTTGCAGTTGCGTGGAAACTGATCCTGAGTTGTTCAAGGGACTTCAAGAAATTCAACAAACCTGGAAGATGTCCCTATGTTTTTCACAAACATGGCCAAATTTGGTCCAGAATGGATTTCGACAAAACCCGAGCATCATCCTGTTCCTTCAGCCATTCTTCAGCATTTTCCGGCAGCGTCAGCAGCCTTTCCAGCGCCACATCCAGATCTGTTGCTTTGATTGGAATGCAGCCAGCACCTCTGGCCCTGTTGCAGAGCTTTAAAACACAGGCTCTTTCGGGTCCACTACCAGCTGACAAGCCTAAACCCTCAATGAGATCCAGGGCCAAGGTATCGTAATAGCTGCGCCGAAAACACATCTGCCGTGGCATCAAGTGTTCATAGCCACTTTCAACGAAGAACTCATGGGTCAACTTCTTATTCTCCACCAGCACGGCACGGTGCAAGGTTTCTTCTAACCTTTTGTCGGCCTTGAAATTCTCCTTGATGGCTGCACCATAGCCACTGAACTTGGAACTGCGACCATCACCGGTTTCCAAAACCTTCACCCTCTGCTCCATAGCTACAGTGGGATCATATTTCAGATCCAGAATACCCCAGAAAACTGCAGGACTTCGTTTCTCGGATTTCTCCTCAGGTTGCGCTTCCGTCAGGTCGCCTAGCTGGAAATTCTCCAACTTCTCTCTACTGATTCCCCTCACCACCGTGACCCAGCCATGCTCGTCATAGGTGGCAGCCGCCCCTGCTGCCATGCCAGAGAAGAGATTGCGAACTTTGCGCAAAATCACCTGGGGGATTTGAGCAGAGAGAAAAAAAAATGAATAAACATGATGGATTTCCCAACAGAATTTGGTGATGTAAACAACCAACCAACCAACTAATCCACCAATCCCTTGGGAATGTCAAGACCGATCAAGGGGATGGACAATTACCGAAAAACATACATAATTCTCACCAGATTTGCCATACTTTTCTATTTATCTATGGTAGAAATCCACCCCACCGTGGCGCCTGGGCCCCCAACTGCTCCATCACCGTCAGCAGCTTCTCCGCCTCCTCCCCCGAGCGACACGTCGCCGCCACGGGATGCTCCGCCAGGTGTAGGGTGCTCGCTTCGCGCAGCAGCGGCAGCAGGGACTCCACAGTCACGTTGGGGCAAAAGACCAAGTCCTGGGGATTTCGGGAAAACTCATGGAATGGGAAAAATGGTTGAACCAATGATGGAAACATGATGAAAAAAAACAGCTGGAACAACTGGTCCATGAGGTATAGTTTTTGAATAGTTGCCCTCACCCTAAAGAAAAAATACGGAACATAACAAACAAATCAAAAAAAACGCACATCTTCCCAATGGATTTTGATAAATATGGTGGATTCAAACCAGAACTTCCCAAAAAAACACTGGAGTTTTCTCCAGGACTCCGGCTCATCCAGCCCTTGGATCTGCACCCTGACGCGTGTTCCCACTGCTGTCGCCGGCTGCGTCACACCCAGCAGTTGAAGCTGCAAAACTTCGCCCTCACCAGGCAGAAAACCCGCAGCCTCTTCGAAATATCCAGCAGTGGCCAACTCACCTGGTGTATTTTTTTCAACCGGAACAACACTCAGTGAATTTGGATGAAACACATATTTGAGATCGAAACCACCTTTGTCTGCCATGGAAGTTTGATGGGGGTTCGAATCATCTCCACTTTCTTCATGGAATTTTCATTGGTGTTCTGAATGCTTGTAACTTATAATATCATCATCTTACTTTCCGTGCTTGAGAACTCTTCTTGTTTAGATGGTTAAAAATGCTAAAAGCATTAAAATGCGTCTGGGGCGGGGCGTGTTTAATATGAACGGAGGAACTCTTGAGTTTGATGCTTAAAACATTAAAACTTAAAACCGTTGAAACCCATACAATTTCTGACTGAATTCCAACAACTCACTAACCTAAAAAGCTAAAATCAGGCCTTTGGGGATTAATTTGTCATGATTTCCCTTACTCAAGCCTTCCAGTGACATCACAATGAGGTCATTATAATTCATCCCAAGAAATGATGATAAACTATTTACAACTGGCTTGATCATTCATTAAAAAACTGGCTTAACTTCCCTATGACCCCAATTTTTTTTCCCATGGAAGGGCCGCGCCTTCGACGCCATCCTGAGCCCCCAGGATCCACACTCGACTCACTTTGGAGCACCGTGCAAGGTCTTTGCCGTATTCCCTGGGGAGACTCAGAGAGGGATGGTTAGAAATGGCTTTTATATGGTTTTTATATGGCTTTTATGGGTTTTATGTAACATGACCAAATTGCAAACACAAGCATATCAACCATTGGTAAGCAAACCTAGATGTGTTTTTGGTGTTCAACCATCACTAAGATGTTGCAAAGTAGCACGGATTCAATTTGGCTCTGACATTCAGATGTCGCTCGAACAACACACGCACTTGAACACACTTGAACACACACACACATACACACACTTTGTAATTCTCAACGAATATTTCAATTTTCTCACCACGTTTATCCTAATATTTCAGGTTTGTCCAAACACGGGACATACCCAAAATGACAAATTCCAATGGTGAACGTAATAATTACGTAGTGAACCACTGAATGTTGCTTTTTCCCATCATTTTCAGGTACCAAAACCATTTTCCCCCTCTTTATCAATCTCATAAACCCTTAACCAATCTTTCACCATCTTCCCATTTGCCCTCCCATTAAGTAAAACATTGGAGTTTGGGCTAACCGGCTAACCCATCTTCCCATCCTTCCCATCCCCACCTCATCATCATTTCCAGAAACGCCAAGGTCCTTGCCGTGCTGCGTTTCCGTCGCTCCAGTGGTGCCAGCGCCGCATGGTGCGCATAGGCGAAGACGATGGAGCTGGGGATGGCCTTCACCGGCTGCTTCCGGGGAACACTGGGAACACTGCCGCGCTGGTCATGGCCCATCCAGATGACGTACTGCAGAGAACCCAACCTGGTGAAAAATGTGGGGATAAAAAATCTGAAAGTCACATGGTCACTATAACTTATAAGTAATTTCCCCTAAAGCTGCTGGTTGATGAGAGTCCGGAAATGGATGAATGATTTTGCTACCAGAGACCATACAACCACCAAGTTGGGCCCTTGTGCTTCTCAACCAGGGTGACGAAAGATGTTTCTGCCACAAAAAGAAAGGAGTGACACCACTAAATTGTATCAAAAAAACATACCCTAGAACCATGCAAAACCGATTCACCATCTTTGGAAGTTTCCTGAAATGGGGGAACCCTCAAATCATCATAATCATCCATGTTCATAGGATTTTCCATTATAAACCATTCAGCCATTGGGGTATTGGGGTACCCCCATTTAAATGGAAACCCACCAGCTCAGTTCGCCCGGAAACAGTTTGCTGACTTGGTCCATGGTCGAAGCTTCTTCGAGTGCGCCAAAGAAAGTGGAGAAAGATCGCAAGGAATCCTGCTGGTAACCACTTCGGGTGATGGGAAAAATATCAAGAACTCATGATGAGAAAAGATAGAAGGAAGGCACATTCAGTTTGTGGGATGCTGGATGGGAACTCTAACAAACTATGTGACTATGTCTTGTCACTGACGCGCACCACTGGTTGAGAAGTTTTGTTCCGTTCCCAAAATCTTCCAAAGCAGCAAAGTGAAATCACATTCCCCCAAGTAGATCCAAGTAGATCCAAGTAAATTGGACAGTCAACAAATGAAATCATCGAATTTTCCAATGGATTGGTTTCAGGGAAACTTGAAACCGGAAACCACATATCTTATTGGAAACACCACGGTTTCCGGTTAAGACTTTACCAAAGCAATCCATTGAAATTCCAATCTTCGAGCCACATCGCCATGATGCTTCTTGAAAATTGCCTGTGAGGCTCCACAGAGCAATCGACTGACTCCCATGATGCACTCGATGATGTTCGCTTCGCGACCTTCGGCAGCTTGCAGATGGTCGCCCTGCAAAAGCTGGAAGAAACTGTCCAGTTGCTGCTGCACCACCTGGCGATGAAAATATTAGGACCATATTTTCTGGGTGAAAAAACAGTGATCTGAAAAAGTGGAAAGCCATCTCAGACCAAAGTCCTATCTCTGGCTATCTAAAAACGGTGCTTTTTCTAAGACCGATGCTATTGGGATTTATTATCCAATCCCAACAACTGCAATGGTTGAGTGGTTGGGAATCATCTCCGAACTTAGAGGAATATGTTTGGAATATGCATTGCTTCAATTCTGGGAAATGTTCGGTGAAACCCAGTCAATGCAACTGGGAGATGACCCCGCGATATTTTGGGTGAACATCCACCGGTCAATGGTGGTTCACCATCGAATTCCATGGCCTTTTCAAACAAAAAATCCATCCATTTAGCCATGGACACATTTCGGGAAGTACCCCTCTATTCATCAACCAGTGGGATATAGTGGGATATAATGGGATATAATAATTGGATATGTCCCAATATATATGTGTGTATATATATATATATAACATAACTACGTATATTATACTGGGATTTACTGGGATTATATCCCGCCATAAAATAATTGGGATGAGGCAATCCACCAGTTGACAACGCTGTGCTCCCACCTCCTTGGATAATGCAGTCATGATCTGACCCACCATGGTGCCCGCTTCCGTCATCTGCGCGATATTCACACTTTGAGCGCCGGGAACCCGCCAAACCTGCTGACAAATGCGGAGCCAACTTCGTTTCTGTTCACTTCTTGGGGCGGAAACAGCTTTGGCTTTCGCCCCATTCGTTCCATTCGTGGTTCCATTGGTTCCGTTGCTTCCATTCCAATAGCCAGGTCCATTTCGCATCGGTGGCGCTATCGCCTCACCATTTCGCGTCAGGAACTTCTGCACTGGAGTCTGTGGCACCTCGACGCCCCGCAGGAAGATGTCTTTGCAAACTTTGGCAGAGTCTTCCAGGGTGATCATCACTCCACCTGGGGCTTCCACAGCATCAAAAAAACTTGCCGTTGAAGGGGGGTTAACCACGTTTAACAGTGTTTAACTCTATATCCACTACAATGTGATAGTTTACCCCGAAGTGACACAGTCGTTCAAATATGCTGCAGCTTCCACCATTCACCATCAGTAGAAAAATGGACCGACCTGAAATCAGATCAAATTTGGGTTCCCACACTTCCAACCATCATTTACCTTGTTACATGGCAGGTCGTGAGAACTGACCACCAGCTATGTTTTTTTTGGCTATCGAGCCAGGTCGAGCCATGTCCTGCCTGGTCGTTTCCCCAAGATCTTGCATCCATGTGGAAAGCTCAGGCCATGCTTTGCCACCAGCAATCCCTTCAAATCTCCTGCTCAAAATGGCACCAAACAATGTCCCAGTAGATTTCGACACCTTCAAACATGGTGGATTTACCACGAAAATCACAGAATCACCAGCAAATCCAGGCTTTATAAAGATATCCATCATTACGTCCCAATATTTAGCCATTATATTGAGAATAAATCCACATTCAATCCGTACTAAATCTAAGGTGTTTGATTCTTTTTGAAGGTGAATCCCATATAAGCACAATAACATCTCATGAACTCACTCTAACAATCCCACATTTTTGCCTCTTTTTGCATGGTGAATCCCATCAAAATTACCGTAGAATCCCCATGAAATCTCCATGACGTCACGGTGGGTCTCCTACGGATGCCACACTGGGCAGATCCAACTGCAGCGACCAGGCCGACGTCGATCCCACTGTGCTGATCTGGATCAGCATCGGCGCCAACGTTGCCAACGCCACATGCAGGAAATCCAACGAAAATGGAAGTTGGAGGAGTTGGAAGGGAATCACACTTCAGACATTTTTTCGATTTTGATCTGTTTCGATTTGTTTTGATTTGTTGGTTTGATTTGAAAAGTGATGAGATTTTGGTGATTGAAGATGATATCTCCAGTTGATTTGTTTCCATCCTGCATCCCAATAGTTGGCCAATCGCTCCTCATCTCTGCAGCTTGCCATCAAAGTTATTTGGTGGTTGAGCCACCCTTTTGAAGAATATGATAATATGCTCGTCATTGGGGATCAACATCCCATTTCGGTGATCATATTTGAAGAAATCCACCAGTTCGGGTCTGATCCAATCTGACCAACCTTAGCCCATGGTCCATGGCAAAGCTTGAGCAAAGGGAGATCGTCCACAGCAATGTGATAGATTCAGCTTGGCCCAAAAATCTGTGACATCCCCAAACTCGTGATTTCCAGAGATTCAACTAGCAGATTTTGGGCCCTCACAAGTCGAAGATCTTCAATCCCATCATCCCATCCCATCTTAAAGGGGCATCGGTCGGCATCGGTTGTGCTTATGGACACTCGTGTTCGTGATGACTCTCACTGTAGGACACAAAACATGTTAAGGGAATTCAGATTCAAATGAGGTCAGGACACTGAGTGCCTCTTTTTGCAGTGAAACCTTACCGAAACGAAGCCAAGCTGAGGCATTGCTGACTCGTGTCTATTGACGGCCATGACCTCCTGAACATGTTGAAGCAGCTACAAAATCATACAGCAGGCCCTTGAGGAACGTGCCAAGTTTTGGGCAAAAAGCAACGTATGAGGATGCTCGGCGCCGAGCGTGCCCTCACGGGCTTCCAAAGCTCTCCTGTAGAGCGGCTCTGCATCTTTCACCAGGCCCATGGCTTCAAGGCAAGCTGCCAGATTGTTAACTGAGACCAGTGTGTCAGGGTGCTCCGCACCGAGAGTGCGCTCCTGGGCTTCCAAAGCTCTCCTGTAGAGCGGCTCTGCATCTTTCGGCAGGCCCATGGCTTTGAGGCAAAATGCCAAATTGTTGACTGAGTTCAATGTGCCAGGATGCTCCGCACCGAGAGTGCGCTCACGGGCTTCCAAAGCTCTCCTGTAGAGCGGCTCTGCATCTTTCGGCATGCCCATGTCTTGGAGGCAAGCTGCCAGATTGTTAACTGAGACCAATGTCCTAGGATGCTCCGCACCGAGAGTGCCCTCACGGGCTTCCAAAGCTCTCCTGTAGAGCGGCTCTGCATCTTTCACCAGGCCCATGGCTTGGAGGCATTCTGCCAGGCCGTTGACTGAGACCAGTGTGTCAGGGTGCTCCGCACCGAGAGTGCGCTCCTGGGCTTCCAAAGCTCTCCTGTGGAGCGGCTCTGCATCTTCCCGCAGGCCCATGGCTCTGAGGCAATCTGCCAAATTGTTGACTGAGTCCAATGTGTGAGGATGCTCCGCACCGAGAGTGCGCTCCTGGGCTTCCAAAGCTCTCCTGTAGAGCGGCTCTGCATTTTTCAGCAGGCCCATGGCTCTGAGGCAACTTGCCAAATTGTTGATTGAGACCAATGTGTCAGGATGCTCCGCACCGAGGGTGCGCTGACGGGCCTCCAGAACGTCGCTCAGCAAAATCTTGCTATCCGGCAAGTAGCCTCGCATCTGCAGAGCTGTTCCCAAACGCGCTTTCGCAGCCATCTTGAGGCCAGGAGTCTGAGCAGCCGCTTCGCGTGTGCGGAGAGCATCTAACAGGCGAGATCGAGCATTGGCAACGCCGTCCTCGCCAGCCACCCGGAGAACCACACAACAGCGCTCTGGCTGTCCGGGCTCATTCAACAGCTTGTCACCCAGATTTGTGCCGGGTGGCTTTCCCGCTGCCTCCATCTCAGGTGTTGGCCTCACTGAAATGTCGTAGGCATTCTCTGGGTCGATGAGCAAAGGAATGCAGAACGAGGCACGTGGTGGATACACTCTCCTCACATAGTCTTCACCATGAAGTTCCACATCTCTCTTAATCATATTTCTGTAATTGTTATCTAAGAGTTCCATTCGGTCTGTCCATTGGTCTGGAGATTTAGGGACGGTGTACACACCACGCCCCCACCAGGCGTTTGCACTTTTTCCCTCTGTTCTCAGTGAAGCCCATACCTCCGCAGCTTCTTTCTCAAGGGCCGTGATGTTTCTGAAAGGTAGCTCCTCTGTGTAGTGAAAAAACACCTTGGCATCTGGGCCTGATGACAAATCAATGGCATCTTTCCAAACAACGATGCCAGTTCGAAGATGCTTCCAAGAATGTTCGAAATCCTTGCTGTCCTGGTACTCTTCACTTTGGAACTCCCCACCCTCTCGGTAAAAGCTTTCGAAGTAGCGTCGCAAGTCGTCCACAGTGGAAGTTGCCCTCATGGCTTCGACGAAGGCAACGATAAACAAATACTGAGCTACGGAAGCAAATGTGCAATCAGCAGTTTTCCTATGGAGCTTAGAGATCTCCATGCAATCATATAGGGGCATGGCTTCATATGGTTAATTTGTAGTCATACCTTGCTATACCGAGCAACGATTGGTACCTTGAATGCATTGGTACCTTGAATTAACTACCTTAAAACAATTCCACCTTAAAGCCAGTTCCAAGCAGTGGGTTGCTATGCGTTGCTATGCTGCTGCTGAAAGATGCTCCTGGGTATGTCTGCCTCCGAGCCAAATGCACCTCCAAGCTCGGCGCTCTGCTAGGCTTGTGGCCCGGCCAATCCTTCAACCTGGATCCAGCTACCACCTCAAGACTATGCCTTAGGAACAGAAAAAACACAGCCATGATGCATCTGTTAGAGGCAATAGCTGAACTTCTTTCTGCCTTGAGAATATCGTGCAAGCAAAATTGACCATATCAAATATCAACCAAACAGTGCCCCATGCTGCTCGGTCTTGGTGCCAAGGAAAGATCCAGTCGTGCCAGCTGGAATTCCGGAATCTATGCCAGGTGGAGCCCTCCCAAAACTTCATAGTGAAACGCTCCAATAAAATGGTCCACAAGGTAATTTGGTTAGGGAGCTTTTCTGGTATCATTGCAAGCCCCTTGAAATTGTCAGAAGTGAATCCAACTTGACTACCACCCCTCTGGAACCCCTGTAGAGGGCATGAATCTGCAGGAGTTACTGACAGGATACTGTTGGGACTTGAAGATGTCCTGTAGCGCTTGCACAGTTACATGAAATGACCTAGCCTTGTAATATTTCACCCGCCTCAATTCCGCCCAAATTGGTCAAGTTGATTGTTTTTTTTTGCCGCGGGCTGCATTGGTCCCGTTTCTTCGGTTCTGCGCATCTTTCTGCGCATTCTTTTTTCGGACATGGGACATTTTCACTGGAAATCCTGAGGATCTGCAATTTCCTCACCCTATCTGGGACCTTCTATCGGTGCAAACTTTCAGTATCCACGAAAGATTTCCACAGATGTGGCTTTAATCGCACCATGGGCCCATCCACTCGCCGCTCGGCGAAGAGCCTCAGTTCGGTGATTCCATGAATTACGAACCAATCTCTGAACATGGCCACTTTTTGTAAGCACCACCACTCGCAACCCCACTAAAAATGAATTGGATTCCACGACAGCTCCAAAATCAGGTGATTCTGCATCAAACTCGTGCAACACATTTTGGTAAACAGTGTCTTCACCACCAGAATCTTCAACCAAAAATCCACCGTGAGCCCTTTCCACCCCCCGAGTTAGTTCTCCCTCTTTGCCCAGTGGCGAGGCGTGAACTTGGGACAGTACCTGTGCTCGCGGACAGGGCGCACGGCTTGGCGTCGGTAGTGTCTCAGCCGGGCGCCCAAACGCGAACTGATCTCCTGGAGCCGATGTACTGACACCGGATATTCTTATGAACTTCGAACCAGATTCTATATGGACATGACCTGGATATGATCTGGTTGTGAGATGGTTGTTAATGTGGAGGACGAGGACGAGGAGGAGGAGGAGGCGGCATGCAGCTCTGAAAAAATCTAGAGGCCCTCATCAGGTGGGGAAACATACTTTTACACCTAACATATATATATAATATAAATATATATATATAACAAACATATCATATGTGATAAGTCGGCAGTTATATATTTATATATATTTATGGTTTCCGCATTCCTCACCACTTCCCAACCGCTCCACCGCTCCACCGCTCCGGCCGCGTTCGGCTGAGATCCGTGGTCTCCGATGGGTCGCTGTTCAGGTCGAAGAGCAACGGATAGATCCTCCCCGAACGGTCAACGCTGAAGGGGGGCAATTTTTTCACCCAAAAAGAGCTGGTTCCATTGGGGAAAAACTGAGAAAATCATGGAAAAATATGGTGGAAGCTTTAGTTAGTAACCAATATCCAACGAAAATGATCAGTATTAGCACATACGGGGGAAGGTGTGTTAAAAAAATGAAATGGTGGGATAAAAATGGTGGGATATGAGTTCCAACCAAATTATCAAACTTTGGAGATCATGACTGGAGATTCCGAACTTGATTAAGCAGCATCAGAGAAGAAAAATAGAGATATTATGATATGATTTGTATATTTTTGGGAGCTCTTGTCTTCGTTGCCCACTTATTCATGAGCCAAGTTTTCTGTGGGCCATTGTTGATGGACTCAAAAGAATTCAAAGGCAGTAGTATTGAACCACAGAATCTTGAAGGCAGTAGTATTGATCCAAGTTAAAGGTTCTGTCTTGAATTTAAGCTAAAGTAAAAAAGTCAGACAACCCAAAGATTGATTCCTGACAGTGTCGGTGAACTACCACTTGGTCTGTTACTACAAATAAGGATTGCTGCTCAAAATTATACAGTATGATTTATGCTGTGAAAATACAGGTGCAGCCAACAATGAAATGTTGGTGCATTTTTGTTGGTAAAGCTGTTGGCCAGGCATTTGATGATCCAAGACAAATAGGTGTGACCTCATTTCACTTCAATATTTAGCGCCACGAAAAAATGATTCGTGGCTGGAAAGGACAGTCTGCGGCTTGAGGGACCCAATTTTTCCAAACCCACTTGATGGGTCAAGATTGGGTACCGCAAAATCAAATGGCTTATGTAATCGTACCAATGACTATCAGCTGGGTCGAAAATCATCTCCCCAAAAACGGGCGCTATGTTTTTTTGGCTACCGAGCCATGTCCTGCCTGGTCGTTTTTCGCGGGAACTTCTGCGGAGTCTGTGGCACCTCGACGCCCCGCAGGAAGATGTCTTTGCAAACTTTGGCAGAGTCTTCCAGGGTGACCACTCCACCTGGGGCTTCCACAGCATCAAAAAAAGCTAACTGTTTAAAGGGGTTAACCACGTTTAACAGTGTGTAACTCTATATCCACTGCAAGGTGATAGTTTACCGCGAAGTGACACAGTCGTCCAAATATGCTGCAGCTTCCACCATTCACCATCAGTAGAAAAATTCACCAACCTGAAATCAGATCAAATTTGGGTTCCCACACTCCAACCATCATTTACCCTACATGGTCGTGAGAATTCACCACCAGCAATGCCTGGTCGTTTCCCTAAGATCTTGTATCCATGTGGAAAGCTGAGGCCATGCTTTGCCACCAGCAATTCCTTCAAATCTCCTGCTCAAAATGGCACCAAACAACGTCCTTCAAACATGGTGGATTTACCACGAAAATCACAGAATCACCAGCAAATCCAGGTTTTATAAAGATATCCATCATGACATCCCCATTGTGAAAATTCCCATCATTATATTCCCAGTATTTAGCCAGTATATTGAGAATAAATCCACATTCACTCCCTGCTAAATCTAAGGCGTTTGATTCTTTTCGATGGTGAATCCCATGTAAGCACAATAACATCTCATGAAATCACTCTAACACCTCTGAAAACCCATATGTTTGGACTATTTTGCATGGTGAATCCCATCAAAATTACCGCAGAATCCCCATGAAATCCCTGACATCACCGTGCTCCTACGGATGCCACACTGGGCAGGTCCAACTGCAGCGACCAGGTCGACGTCGATCCCACAGTGCTGATCTGGATCAGCATCGGCGCCAACGCCACATGCAGGAAATCCAACGAAAACGGAAGTTGGAGGAGTTGGAAGGGAATCACACTTCAGACATTTTTTCGATTTTGATCTGTTTCGATTTGTTTTGATTTGTTGATTTGAAAAGTGATGAGATTTTGGTGATTGAAGATGATATCTCCAGTTGATTTGTTTCCATCCTGCATCCCAATAGTTGGCCAATCGCTCCTCTGCAACTTGCCATCAAAGTTATTTGGTGGTTGAGCCACCCTTTTGAAGAATATGATAATATGCTCGTCATTGGGGATCAACATCCCATTTCGGTGATCATATTTGAACAAATCCACCAGTTCTGGTCTGATCCAATCTGACCAACCTTAGCCCATGGTCCATGGCAAAGCTTGAGCAAAGGGAGATCGTCCACAGCAATGTGATAGATTCAGCTTGGCCCAAAAATCGGTGACATGCCAAAACCCGCGATTTCCGAATCAGAGATTCAACTGGCAGATTTTGGGCCACAAGTCGAAGATCTTCAATCCCATCATCCCATCCCATCTTAAAGGGGCATCGGTCGGCATCGGTTGTGCTTATGGACACTTGTGGTCGTTATGACTCTCACAGTAGGACAGAGGACATGTTAAGGGAATTCAGATTCAAATGATCAGGTCGGGACACTGGCCAGGTGAAAGTCGACTGCAGGAGTGATTTTTTTTTTTGCGGTGAAACCTTACCGAAACGAAGCCAAGCTGAGGCATTGCCGACTATTCCGTGTCTATTGACGGCCATGACCTCCTGAACATGTTGAGGCAGCTACAAAATGATACTGCAGGCCCTTGAGCAACGTGCCAAGTTTTTGGCAAAAACCAACGTGCGAGGATGCTCGGCACCAAGGGTGCGCTCACTGGCCTCCAAAGCTCTCCTGTAGAGCGGCTCTGCATCTTTCAGCAGGCCCATGTCTTGGAGGCAAACTGCCAAATTGTTGATTGAGAGCAATGTGTCAGGATGCTCCGCACTGAGAGTGCGCTCACGGGCTTCCAAAGCTCTCCTGAAGAGCGGCTCTGCATCTTTCAGCAGGCCCATGGCTCTGAGGCAACCTGCCAGTTCGTTGACTGAGACCAATGTGTCAGGATGGTCTGGACCGAGGGTGCGCTCACGGGCTTCCAAAGCTCTCCTGTAGAGCGGCTCTGCATCTTTCAGCACGCCCATGGCTCTGAGGCAAACTGCCAAATTGTTGACTGAGACTAATGTGTCAGGATGCTCCGCTCCGAGAGTGCGCTCCTGGGCTTCCAAAGCTCTCCTGTGGAGCGGCTCTGCATCTTTCAGCAGGCCCATGGCTCTGAGGCAATTTGCCAAATTGTTGACTGAGACCAATGTATCAGGATGCTCCGCACCGAGAGTGCGCTCCTGGGCTTCCAAAACTCTCCTGTAGAGCGGCTCTGCATCTTTCGGCAGGCCCATGTCTTGGAGGCAAACTGCCAAATTGTTGACTGAGAACAATGTGTCACGATGTTCCGCACCGAGAGTGCGCTCCTGGGCTTCCAAAGCTCTCCTGTAGAGCGGCTCTGCATCTTTCAGCAGGCCCATGGCTTGGAGGCAACCTGCCAGATCGTTGACTGAGACCAAAGTGTGAGGATGCTCCGCACCGAGAGTGCGCTCCTGGGCTTCCAAAGCTCTCCTGTAGAGCGGCTCTGCATCTTTCAGCAGGCCCATGGCTTCGAGGCAACCTGCCAAATTGTTGACTGAGAACAATGTGTCAGGATGCTCCGCACCGAGAGTGCGCTCCTGGGCTTCCAAAGCTCTCCTGTGGAGCGGCTCTGCATCTTTCAGCAGGCCCATGGCTTGGAGGCAAACTGCCAGGCCATTGACTGAGACCGATGTGTCAGGATGTTCGGAACCGAGAGTGCGCTCACGGGCTTCCAAAGCTCTCCTGAAGAGCGGCTCTGCATCTTTCGGCAGGCCCATGGCTCTGAGGCAAGTTGCCAAATTGTTGACTGAGAGCAATGTGTTAGGATGTTCGGCACCGAGGGTGCGCTCATGGGCTTCCAGAACGTCGCTCAGCAAAATCTTGCTATCCGGGAAGTAGCCTCGCTTCTGCAGAGCTGTTCCCAAACGCGCTTTCGCAGCAATCTTGAGGCCAGGAGTCTGAGCAGCCACTTCGCGTGCGCGGAGAGCATCTAGCAGGCGAGATCGAGCATTGGCAACGCCGTCCTCGCCAGCCACCCGGAGAACCACACAGCAGCGCTCTGGCTGCCCGGGCTCATTCAACAGCTTGTCATCCAGATTTGTGCCGGGTGGCTTTCCCGCTGCCTCCATCTCAGGTGTTGGCCTCACTGAAATGTCGTAGGCATTCTCTGGATCGATGAGCAAAGGAATGCAGAACGATGCACGTGGTGGATACACTCTCCTCACATAGTCTTCACCATGAAGTTCCACATCTCTCTTAATCATATTTCTGTAATTGTTATCTAAGAGTTCCATTCGGTCTGCCCATTGGTCTGGAGATTTAGGGACGGTGTACACACCACGCCCCCACCAGGCGTTTGCACTTTTTCCTTCTGTTCTCAGTGAGGCCCATACCTCCGCAGCTTCTTTCTCAAGGGCCGTGATGTTTCTGAAAGGTAGCTCCTCCGTGTAGTGAAAATATACCTTGGCACCTGGGCCTGATGACAAATCAATGGCATCTTTCCATACAACGATGCCAGTTCGAAGATGCTTCCAGGAATGGTTGAAATCCTCGCTGTCCTGGTATTCTTCACTTTGGAACTCCCCACCCTCTCGGTAAAAGCTTTCGAAATAGCGTCGCAAGTCGTCCACAGTGGAAGTTGCCCTCATGGCTTGGACAAAGGCAACGAGAAACAAATCCGCCCACACCGCTTTGGCGGTGAAGGCGTGCTTATTGGGGGGCAAAACAGCAACACTAAATGCTCAATGACATTTGTTAATATAGCAGTCGCTATATCAGCTTTAGCTGGGGGGGGGGCCAAAAACGATTTCGCACCGAGACCAGAATACGGTGGTGTTTTCGACATTTTTCGAGGATTTTTGGGTGTCTGAGCGCAAGAGGGTATTGAAATGGAATTTTGGGTCATTTTGGTAGCTTTCCGGCAATGGAAAAACGGCCAAAAATGAAAAAAACATTGTACATAGCAAGATTTTGCAGGGTTTTTGGATGCCAGAGCATTGAAAACACTGCAAAAACAAGTGTTTTGGACTGACGTTATAGCAAAAAACGTGTAAATTACCGTATGCTTGACTGGAAACATTACAAAAACACTGTCAAAAGCAATGTTTTGGAAGGATTTACTGCCTTTATGGCAAAAAACGTGTAAATTACCGTCTGTTTGACTGGAAACATTGGAAAAACACTGTCAAAAACAATGTTTTGGAAGGATTTCTTTTATATATGTTGGAGTTGGCTACCGGCATTGGAACATGGAAAAATTGAAGAAAACACTGTAAATAGTGGTATTTTCAACGGTTGGGGAGATAAGGGAATTGGAAGCATTGTCGAACATGATGTTTTCGACCGGTTTTATGGCGACAAAAGTGTAAAGTACCGTGCTTTGAAGGAAACCATTGCAAAAACATGGAAACACATTCAAAGAACACGGGATTTGGGGGACTATCTAGGCGTCGTTGTCTAGCTATTTGAAATTCCGCAGCTTGGAGAGCCTCCAAGGGAGGGAAAAGTGAAAATTCCATAGCTTGGGAAGCTGTCACGGCGGGGAAAAGTGAAAATTCCCTAGCTTGGGAAGCCCCCACGGGGGGGAAAAGTGAAAATTCCCTAGCTTGGGGAGCCCCCACGGGGGGGAAAAGTGAAAATTCCCTAGCTTGGGGAGCCCCCACGGGGGGGAAAAGTGAAAATTCCCTAGCTTGGGGAGCCCCCACGGGGGGGAAAAGTAGCTTGGGGAGCCCCCACGGGGGGGAAAAGTGAAAATTCTTAGCTTGGGGAGCCCCCACGGGGGAAAACCACCGTTAGCCCCTCTCACGGACCGAAATAAACCTGCGGTGTGGGCGGCCACCCCACGCGAAGCGGGGTGAATACTGAATGAGCTACGGAAGCAAATGTGCAATCTGCAGTTTTCCTATGGAGCTTAGAGATCTCCATGCAATCATATAGGGGCGTGGCACCATATGGTTAATATATGTTAATATGTAGTCATACCTTGCTATACCGAGCTACCAGCGAGCTATGATTGGTACCTTGAATGCGTTGGTACCTTGAAGTAGCTACCTTAAAACAATTCCACCTATGCTGCTGCTGAAAGATGCTCCTTGAAATGCCTGCCTCCGAGCCAAATGCACCTCCAAGCTCGGCGCTCTGCTAGGCTTGTGGCCCGGCCAATCCTTCAACCTGAATCCAGCTACCACCTCAAGACTATGATGCAACGCTACCTTAGGAACAGAAAAAAAACAGCCATGATGCATCTGTTAGAGGCAATAGCTGAACTTCTGCCTTGAGAAAACTCAAAGCTCATGAGTGTCGTGCAAGCAAAATTGACCATATCAAATATCAACCAAGCAGTGCCCTATGCTGCCGGGTCTTGGTGCCAAGGAACAATTCAGTCGTGCCAGCTGGAATTCTGGAATCTATGCCAGGTGGAGACCTCCCAAAACTTCATAGTGAAACGCTCCAACAAAATGTTAATTTGGTTGGGGAGCCTTTCTGGAAGCCCCTTGAATTTGTCAGAAGTGAAGCCAACTTGACTACCCCTCTGGAACCCCTATGGAGCGGGGCCTTGAATGTGCAGGAGTTACTGAGAGGATACTGTTGGGACTTGAAGATGTCCTGTAGCGGTTGCAGTTACATGAAATGACCTGGCCACACTGTGATATTTCATCCGCCTCAATTCCGCGCAAATTGGTCAAGTTGATTGTTTTTTTTGCCGCGGGCTGCATTGGTCCCGGTTCTTCGGTTCTGCGCATCTTTCTGCGCATTCTTTTTCGGACATGGGACATTTTCACTGGGAATCCTGAGGATCTGCAATTTCCTCACCCTATCTGGGACCTTCTATCCCCTGGTGCAAACTTTCAGTATCCACGAAAGATTTCCACAGATGTGGCTTTAATCGCACCATGGGCCCATCCACTCTCCGCTCGGCGAAGAGCCTCAGTTCGGTGATTCCATGACGAACCAATCTCTGAACATGGCCACTTTTTGTAAGCACCACCACTCGCAACCCCACAAAATAAGAATAGGATTCCACGACAGCTCCAAAATCAGGTGATTCTGCATCAAACTCGTGCAACACATTTTGGTAAACAGTGTTTTCACCACCAGAATCACCAAAAAATCCACCGTGAGCCCTTTCCAACCCCCCCAGATGATCTGGGGTTCTCCCTGCCCAGTGGCGAGGCGTGAACTTGGGACAGTACCTGTGCTCGCGGACAGGGCGCACGGCTTGGCGTCGGTAGTGTCTCAGCCGGGCGCCCAAACGCGAACTGATCTCCTGGAGCCGATGTACTGACACCGGATATTCTACTTATGCACTTAGAACCAGATTCTATATGGATATGATCTGGATATGATCTTTTTATGATCTGGTTGTGAGATGGATGTTAATGTGGAGGACGAGGAGCGGCATGCAGCTCTGATAAAATCTAGAGGCCCTCACCAGGTGGGGAAAAATACTTTTACATCTAACCTATATATACATATATGAGTATACATATATATATATATATTTAAAGATAAATAATATCAAACATATCATATGTGATAAGTTGGCAGTTATATATATATATATATATTGATGGTTTCCGGGTTCCTCACCACTTCCCAACCGCTCCACCGCACCACCGCTCCGGCCGCGTTCGGCTGAGATCCGTGGTCTCCGATGGGTCGTTTTTCAGGTCGAAGAGCAACGGATAGATCCTCCCCCAACGGTCAACGCTGAAGGGGGGCGATTTTTTCAAAAAAAACTGGTTCCATTGGGGAAAAAACTGAGAAAATCATGGAAACATACAGTGGAAGCTTTATTTAGTAACCAATATCCAACGAACATGATCAGTATTAGCACATAAGGGGGAAGGTGTGTTAAACAAGTGAAATGGCGGGATATGAGTTCCAACCAAATTATCAAACTTTGGAGATCATGACTGGAGATTCCGAACTTGATTAAGCAGCATCAGAGAGGAAACATAGAGATATTATGATATGATTTGTATATTTTTTGGGAGCTCTTGTCTTCGTTGCCCACTAATTTATGAGCCAAGTTTTCTGTGGGCCATTGTTGATGGACTCAAAAGAATTCAAAGGCAGTAGTATTGAACCACAGAATCTTGAAGGCAGTAGTATTGATCCAAGTTGAAGGTTCTGTCTTGAATTTCAGCTAAAGTTAAAAATTTAGACAACCCAAAGATTAATTCCTGACAGTGTCGGTGAAGTACCGGTGCAGGCAACAATTGAATGTTGGTGCATTTTTGTTGGTAAAGCTGTTGGCCAGGCATTTGATGATCCAAGACAAATAGGTGTGACCTCATTTCACTTCAATATTTGGCGCCACCAAGACATGATTCGTGGCTAAGGACAGTCTGCGGCGTTTGATCCACAGAAATCCTGCTGGATAGCTGGATGTGGACTTACTTCACTTGGTCAACTGTTTTTTTTTTTCCGGGAATCTTGGGGAATCTAACATCATATTTTTCTGTTCATGGGTAAAGCAACACACACACACACATTCAATGGATTGGGTTGGGAAAATCAGCCAGACATGGATTTTCCCATGAAATATCTGGGCATTTTCCCATAATTCACTAACCTGTTGTGAAATTGGGTGAATCAAAAAAAAATTACCCAAAAATTCACTAACCATATTGGGTGAATCAAAAATTCACTCACCATATTGGGTGGCGCCATTCCCCTCAAGCCGACTCGCCGCCAGCATCTCGCTGCCGACTCGTTGCTTGGGTGATCCCGGAACGCGACGTCGTCGTGGCCGTAGTCTCCTGGTAGCCAAATTGGGAATGAGGATTATTGGTATCATAATTTAATAATTATCCCAGTTATACCAATAAGTTAGCTAATTATCAATATATTGGTTACTTATCCCAATTATAATATCATTAATTACCTGGTATGAATATAATTTATTGGGATAACTAAGTAGTATAATACCAATCTATGTAATTAATGATATTACAATTGGGATAAGTAACCAATATATTGATGGTATTTATCTGGAATTCATGTTATGAATGGATAATTTTATGATATGGATAAGCAATATATTGATGGTATTCTCTGGTTAGTTAACGGATTAAAATGGTATTCCAAAAAGAACATACTATCAATATCCAATTCATCCCCATTGATGCCAACCATGAACCAAGTTTATTTTGGCCTGGGCAAAGACCAATCATCCACACCGCCGCCGCCCTGCAGAATGAGTTTCCTCAGAGAAATGGGGTTAGGAAACCAGGGCAAAGTGGATATCGAATCGTTAAAACATGGAGGAAAAAACCAGCACGTGGCGCTCTACTAAGGATGAAGGTATAATATTAATATAGCTAGTATACTTATAGCTCTTATCAGTTACAGGAACAGTCTTTTCAGATTGTTACTTGAATAAGGTGTACATGCTTTGAGCTCTTTGATGGTTGGTAAGGAAGTAAATGACCCATCTACAACACCTGGTTGGATGAATCATTGCCATCCATTGCCATCCAATAGGAACTGTGGCCAAAACATGCCAACCGGAGCCGCCTTTTTACTGGTGATGCTGATCTCAAACAACTTGCAACACACACAATTCCTTATAGAATATCAACAAGCAACCAACATAGTACTGAGGCGATCGTGTTTTTACTTCCTAAATGCCGCTTAGACATTGCTGCATACACTTCACAGATATTCCCAACATTACAATATTAAGAATAATCCAAGTTAGTTGACATGACTTAAACCTCTAGAGATTGTGAGTCAAACCCTCGAAACAAATCTATCCACCACAAAGTGCCACCCCTTTAGTCATAAGTTGCTATTTAAAACCTTATCCAACAATAGATATAGTCCCCATAAACCCAAGTTATACTCAGCCAATCAACTTAGCCACTCAACACTCAATCAACAATCAACATCTCCAACGTTTTTCGATTTTTTCCCTGGTGAAATCCGTGTTTTTCGACGAGAATCCATCCCTCTGCGTCCCTGAAGCCTGGCCCATGGCGACCCACGGCGAGATCCTCGACGAGAAACGCCACCATTTTTTGAAAGGGGAATCCAATGGAACGTTTGACAGGGAAAAACTTTAACAATATGTGGTTCCAATTTGCTTATCATAATATATGCATACATAATATATGCATACATAATATATGCATACATAATATATATACATATATGTATGTATGTATGTATATATATTTATAATACACACAGTATCATAGGAAGCTTAAGATATTGATAATATATTAACAAAAGAATGTAGCAACAGATATGCATTCATATAGTCCAAAGGTACTGATATTGTCACGACTTAATGTGATCTATATTCATTTAGAACCGAAAGAATCACCACTAGGTGAGTTCTAGAGATACTTAGTCAGACACAATTTATACGTCATCACGTACCAGTCCTAGGTGAATGTATTATAATCGCCTATAATCCATATCATCACCAATATGTGAATGTGCTAAACAATAACCACTCGCAAAGTTCCAGGTAACTCACATTTATCAAAACTTGTGGGTTTTCCTGACGTTTCCCAGTTTTTTTGGGTCAACCTCAAATGGTGGTTAAACGTAGCAAATGGTGGTAGTAAAACGTCCATATCTCAACGGCAGGGCTCCGAATGGCCGTAGTAGATCTCACTTCGGAGGGACGAGAGATTTTGCTGTAAGGCTGGCCACAGGTTGAAGCCATCCAAAGGCTTAGGAGCCTCAGCTCGAACAGTGAAGGTTTTGGAAGATCTGTGGCGAGATCATGAAAACGCATAGGGATATTGATATTGATATAGATATGATACATGATTACATGATATAACATGTATATAACATGTATATAATATATATGTAAGATTATGTAAAGCTATAGGAATGTAAGGGTGCTTCCGGAAACAAACGGTTGGAGTGATGGGCGTGTCTGAATGTTTACTGGGATGATCTGTTTGATAGGGATCTCACCTAGTGACATATCATGAGATATCGGCAATCAAACATCGTTAGCTGGAGAATCCACCATTTCGTTCGATGGTTTTCCCAGCTATAAACCCTCACTGTATCGTGTATTGTCCCATATTTTCCCATGGTTTTCCCATGATTTTCGGACGTCCCAGCTCGGCCCGTTCAAAATCGTCCCAGTCTCCGCCACAAATGGATCGGCACCAGCTGCACACAGCAGCGTTGGCAACCAATCCGCTGCATGGAAGAGGCCCGGCCAGACCAGTCCTGTGTCTCGACGGTTTTTTTTTTGGTTCCCGTTGGGCATTCAATGGGGATACCATGGCATGAGAATTCTCTGGGAGTACTTGTGACTGGCACTTAGAGCCCCAAAAAAACCGAGAATGATCGAGGATTCAGCTCTAAAATGGTGAATATGGGGATCTGGGAACCATGAGACATCAAACATATGGGATTTCATGGTGAAAAAGGCCCTATAGAAGCAATAAACATAAGGATATGATGGGGATATCATGGAGATATGTGGGGATCTAATGGCCAAGAATATCGACTTTAACTAGCAAAAATTAGGATCCAACTAAGTAACATCAAAAGATTGACTCAGATTGACCAGAAATGCATGGGTTTAGACCCACCATACCCACCATACCCACCTCACTTGGTTTCCAGGGTCCCCACCTGCGGGAAGAAAACTGGGAGCATAGATCAGAGCAGTGCCTCTGGTGCCACCTTCCCAAATGCTGCACTTGCCACCCCTGCAGCGATGAACATCGATGAACTGATGGTGCAATGGATCAAATCCTGGAAACCACTGGATCACCCCTTGGCAAACTGAGATTGAAACGAAACAAAATCCAGACGTACGGAAGGCAACTGAGGGCTCCAGTTGGTGGAGTATTTCAGTGCTTCCCATAACCAGTTCCCAACCATAACTAGCAAGGTCCATGCCTCAGGGGATAATTGGAAGCTCCATTGGGTTTGCACTCGTGGATGGCACCGCCGTTGTCGGTTGTTACCTGGACGTTACCACCAGAACTTGGGACAGGGGGTTCAAACCTCTGTAACTCCAATGGGCAATCGATCATCAATCTAGTAACTTTTGGGGAAATCAACATGGCAACGGAAAATCACTCCTCGCAAAAGAACAGTTGTTTTTTTTTGCCCAGGGGTACTACAAATCTTTGCAGCTCATTCTCCTTGCTTTGCAGCCACCACGACAAATGCCAAGGACATCCAAGCAGTAAAGTAAACAACAACTTCAACTTCCACATCTGGAAAATCATGGAAGATCCAAGTGAAGCTGTGAGATAATCTCAGTTATCCTCTAATTATTTCAATCTGGCAGTAGAAAGTCACCTATTTCCACGCCTGTCACTGCTTCCAAGTGGCGACCACTACCGAGTTCTGTAGCATGCCCTCCTGTTGCAAAACATCCTGGAGCGCCGGATCTGCCGGTGATTTCTTAACAATTTATAATTTATAATTAATCTGATAATAAGTTATCCAAATATAATGGGGATATTTCCATTTAATCTCATCCCTCTGGAAAATCTCCCCATCGGTGGTGGTTTCATCCCCACATCCCAAGGGGATCATCTCCAAGGCTCATTGATCTGGCCAATCGCGTTGTCTACTGAGCTCACCATAGCCGCATGTACGCGCCTGCGGACCACAAGGCTTTGGAAAAAGATGGAAAAAGGAGCAACTGGATATGGAGATTTAAGGAACACATGAAGATTGATACACATCAACAAAATAATATGTCCTAAGTATCAAAAAGTGAAGTCAGGGTTCGGTTGTGGTGCTCACACCCTGTTTAACAACGAAAATAATGGTTTTAACCAACAGAACATATTGGTTTTAAGCAACGCAAAAGGTGGTTTTAACCAACAAAAATGGGGGTTAGCCAACACACATGATAAATTTACCAACAAAGACAGTGGTTTAACCAACAACACTGGGGATGTCAACAACAAAAGTGGGGGTTTAACTGGCAACCATGGGGAATGAACACTAGGGATGTCATTTTTTGTGTTGACTACCCATAGAATCCATGGAATCGATGAACAGCTGGCCCCCTCCGTGTTGATGCGACTTTCCCTCACCACACAAGCCCCGAGTCATTCTCATGCGGGTCATGAAAATACCAAAACATACCAAAAATACCCAAACAAATCATGATTTTCAGTGATTTTCCCCATTTTTCAACAACCTGGGGTATCCCCTGACCCTCAGCCCTTGTTCCACCTGGTCCTGTTGGCGATGGACTCGAACTGATGCACAAAAAACTTGGTGGCCTGGATGGGCGAATGCACGTTCTGCCACGCCTCGTGCCAAAAGAAGCCACAGGGGGTAGCTATGGGTAGCTCTGTGGAGTTGGAATCCGGTCATTAAGGATCCAATGGATGATCCAAGCACCTTTATAAAGGGGAACTGATCTAGAATCTATGCCCAAAATTGATGGTGGTTGAAGGGAGCAGCTATCATATAGCATGCTAATTATTGAATGTATTTGGTGCTCTAGAACAAGGATGTATCCACTTTGAAACGCAACCCATATATGACCCATATGACCATCATGACGGGTGGAGCCTGATACAGGAAGAGAGGTTTCTCGGGCTCCTGCTTCTTGTGACCTTAGCTCCATGCCGGGTCTCTCGACCCAGCTGTTGGAAGAGCGTTGCAGTTTGGGCTGTTGAGAAACGAAGACTTTGACCTTTACCACCCATGATTTTCCCACACGAACCTTTAATCACTGGTCACGCATCCAGTCTGTTTCCTCTGTGCTGTTGCGCCACGTCGGATGATGCGGATCGCTTCGTGCAGAAACAATTTGGTGGAGTACGCACCAACCTGAGCCATCGGCTGGACAAAACTGGCCAGGTTCTGTTTTTGGTTACAGCGGCCATCGCATGTTTGTCACTTCAGCGGCCATTTTTGGTGGGTTGAATCTCGGCCTCTGGTGTTCATTCTTCCTCGATTCTTGTAGCGCCTGATGTATCTATTGTTTACCAAGATAAGGCATGAAAATTGGGTGATCTCAAAATGCGATTCCCCATGTTCTGTCTCATTCGATCTCATTCCTTTAGATCCTCAAATTTCGATGCTTTACAAGGTCCAATTTTGATGATTTCAAGGGTTCTTCAGCCCCCGCAACCATTTGTCAAAACCTATTGACCTATTGCAAGTCCTCATGGTTGGTCAATGGGGATTACAAGTTGATTGTGAGAATCTCCCATGTTTATCGGTGTTACAGCTACAATCAACCAAGCATCATCTGTCAAATCTATCCCCATGGTTTGATGGTTAAATCAACTCCAAATGACTACTGGATAGCCAAGAAACGGCAGCAAACGCTTATCATACTGTTAGTCACACATCCCCATCCAAAATTATCCCATTGCCATCTCCCCATGTCTCCCCCCAGCTTTTTTCTTCGATATCCATCAACTGCACCAGGAGACCGCCTCCCACGCAACGTGACTGCAGTTGGGACCACAAAAGGGCCGCGGCTGGCGGTGCATGTCGTAGATACCTTCGATTCGGTGCTGGAAATAGTCCTGGAAAGCTGGGCAGCAAAGATGACTGGGGAAAAATGAGATTTTGACCATCATTTAATGGGATTTCACTATCATTCAATGGGATTTATTGGGATTTCACTATCATTTAATGGGATTTATTGGGATTCAATGGGGACATAATGGGTTCTATCCTCCAGCAATCGAACATGGCAAAAGAAAATCCCCTATAAATGGAGGTTTATAGCTAGGAAACTTATAAATGATGGATTTTCCATTGCCATGTCTGATGACCGGAGAGAAGCCAATTGGGGATGTATATAGTTCGAAACGTTCCAGTAGGGCTATCATTAGCGATAGGTCAAAATTAGGGATGTTCATTTTGTTTCAGCATGGTCCATTTTTTTTTTACCACCCTCCAAAAAAACATGCTCGAAAACATCAGCATGTGGTAACATGGATTTTTTCTAAACCCTGAATAATCCTTGGATATCAAAGTAGCTGGTGTTTCTGGATGGTCATTCCCCCCCAAGTACAAAACTCATTGATTTGGACCCATCCCTTTGGGAGTTTACCAGCGGGCAGGGACACCTCTACTTGTTTCCCAAACAGTGTTGGCTTGGTAAACCGAACAGAAAACCATATCCCCATTACATCCATATAGTCCATTTGAGCGGAAATTTGGGGTACGAAGAATCCACCCAACATGGCGGGAAGTTTATGGGTTTCCATCGAGGCGCCTCACCGCCAGAATAGTAGCCGTAGAAGGATTCAAAACCTGCAGCCAGGGGAACTTCTCCAGTTCTTGGAAGGACATTTTGAAGCGGCTACCCCTCTGGTCATTGGTTACATACTGTGGATGGTTGCGAAATCCTGCACCAGTTGATATGTGGTTTATCCCATTCATAGGGATTCAACCATCCAAGGTGGTGCAGGATTTCGCAACCATCCACTGTAGCAATGGACAATTAAAACATTTGTAGATGAGTTTAATGATAACTTAGCCATTAAACTCATTAAACATGGCTATTTTCTATGGCTATGTTAGATTACCAAAGGGTAGTCACACATGTTGGCTGTTGGTCATCTGAGAAGCCAGCCTCGAAACGTGGGCGTGTACTCCTTGGTACAAAGGGATGATTTTCCAGGCCACGTTAGCGGAGGGTAACTGGGGTAACTTGAGTTGCTGTGAAATTGTGGGCAAAAAACGGCACCTATTGATGATTATCCCGTATCCTGTCGGGGAATCCTCAAATTCCAAACCCAAACCACCAGGTAATCATTGATGATGTGAATCCAGTCCTGGAAGCTAACACTTAGATGACACTAATGGAGATCCACCCATAAAAGCTTTCCAAATCTATTGGCATGTGGATGACTCTCTGCCCTATTGGCATGAGAGCTGGTTTGGATGATTCTGAAGACTCAAAGCCCTTTCCCCCTGATAAATTTCCAAACCACAGATCCTGGTTTAGTAATGCTTACTACCAGATCTGTTGATCATATTTTCGACCAAAAGATTGGGATCTTTATTGGCCGAGTGACCGGATTACAACAGCAACATGTCCCTACATCCGCATCCCACCAGCTGTCCATTACGATGAAAGACTTTATTTTGGGTATTCTAAATTGTTGTGAAATCATTGAATAGATATGAATAGATTGTCAAATGGGGATCGGGCTAAACCTATGATACCATATCTGATCAAAAACATCCGCCGAGACGCGGTCCGAAAATGCCCCAGGTGCCATTTCCCAATGGCATGGCAACGATAGCCCTGGTGTCGCAGCAGGCTCGGCATTAGCGTCTCATGGAGTGGAAGCCTCAGGATCGGAGGTTCACCAAATCTACTGGGGGGATGACTCCCAAAGAAACGTTGGAGAATTTCATGGGTTTTGGATATACCGGATATATCCATATATTGTAATGGGTTGGTGTAAGGGAAAATCATGGAACATCTACAAAAAAAGTTTTTTGATCGAATATGGAGGTTTCCTGCAGTTTTTCCCGTAAATCTATCTAATGAATATTGGGTCATTGTTACTGTGGCTTCATGTGGCTTTGATGTATGTTTCGGTTGCTGGTGACCGCAAGTCATTTTGAGGCTTGCCTCTATGAGTACATTGGCACCACCAGCATTTTGTACTGGTGGCCAAATTCAATTAACATCCCATTAACATCCCATCCATATCCTATTAATATTGGATATTCCTGATGATGTTTGCTTTCAAGTTGGGTCCCATTCTTCAGCCACCCCCCTCACCTGCGGCAGTCTATCAAGAGGGTGCTTCATTGCCACTTTTGGAGTAAACCAACAATGACTAATACTAGTAATACCCTTCAAACCACTGGGTATCAGCGGTATCACCCTGTCCAATGGGGAGTATGATAATGGGGATTGTTTCAGAATTCATGAACATTAACTTCAAATGGGATCTCATTACAATTTGGATTCCCACGGATGATATATGATATGGCTATGGGTCATAGGGGTCAACGATCAAAGCCTTATCCCATCTCTATCACATCCAAGTAGCTGAGCCTCGAGGTTTGGGCATTGCTCGCTTTAGCTATTATCATAGTGCTATGTGGCTATGTGGTTTATAGCAATCCCTAAGTTAAGCATAAACAATTAAACCACATAGCAACAAAGAAACCACATAGCTATAAAGTTTATATAAGTTTATAGCATAGAAAATCCATTTAGTCATCAGCAACCACAAGGGATCAACCACATTTCTCCATCAACCACCGCGCCCAGCCACCCTTTGGCTTCTCTTATCGTCAGCTTTGACGAGAGCCCCGTGTGCAAGGGCATGCGGCCCGTCAGAAAGGTGGCACGAGTTGGGCTGCAGGTAGGCAACACGTAGTAGTTTTCCAGGGTTACACCTGGCACAGGATCATGCCAGATGGTGGAGATGGTGGGCGGTAACTCTGAAATAATATGGCGGGGAAAAAAAAAACTCAATCATACAAACAAAATCATAATATAAACACAAGAAAATGAAACAAGAAGAGGGCCTCAAATAGGGCAAAACCCAGTAACTCGGTTCTAGGGATCCCACAAAACGTAGAAAGAAATCGCCAAAACACTAGGGATTCCACTGGACCCCTGTGTATGATTGCTCTCATCTGGACTGACTCATCATTATCTCCAGTAGAATGGCCGCATATATCCGCATATCCCAGTATATGTCCATTATATCCCCATCATTGTTGGTTTGGGCTATCTCCCCATGAGCTCCCCATTGCAGCCGATCATTACCCGCATTCCACACTTCAGCCAGGCCTTGCTTGTGATATTTGTCGAGGGTCGGTGTCTTCATCTGCTGTGACCGGAAACCGATGTCGTGAAAACCCCAATCATCGATGATCTCGGATGGGCGGCAGCTTGCTCGGTCCATTTTTTGTTGGGTTTAAAACACATGGGAACCAGAGATTGGCTGAGAATCTGTTGTGTCAAGATTGTGGGAACTATCTAAGTTAAAAAAAAAACATACAAACATCATATTTTGCACAGTTGTGTATGCGTGCTCATCTGCCATGCTGTCATACTGTTGGTCCAGTGCAGCAGTGTTGGAAGTTCAGTTCCCAACATGAAAGATGATGTGCGGCTTGCTCCAAGTGAGGCCAAACGTGCACAGCAGGCACAGCTGAAACATCCAGCAACCTGGGCAGGGCTATCCCCATAATTCATCCAAAAAGTCTTCTTCTTGTTGTTGTTGTTGTTGTACAATGATCGAAACACCTCAGAGAACATAGGATATGTATCATTATTGTCATGGCACCATCATTGGGGCTTCTATATGATGCCTATATTAAACCCTATCCGACTGGGTGAATGATCAATGCACATAGCCCCCATCGGCATCCGACTGGTCCAATTGTTAAAACCTGTTACCCTCTTGTTGATTTTACATAGCTACGGAAAATGGCCCATGTATCGATGATTTATGACTGTTAAACTGTTAAAAAGTGTTATTGTCCATGGCTTCATAGCTGCTGATTAAACCAGCTTTTTGGGGGGCTTTGACAACCCACATGGTTAACTTCAGGCCTTTCAGACCGATCAGACCATTGAATCAATGGGGCAAATCATCCATGATTTTTGGACAGGATGGCAACATCTTACGGATGTGAACCCCTTTAACATCCTTTTACTTTGACTTTGGGAAAATCCCGGCACGACTTGAGGCCAAGCCGGTAAAGACTGTACAAGTTCTCAGAACAGAAGTTAAGCCTCCGGACATGAAAGATAAAACGTTTGTCACCAAACAGTCAGAAAATGCTCAGCCAACATGGCAAGCGAAGCAGGGAAGACATCCAAATCCAATGTCATCCAATGTCATGCAATGCATGACCAAACTGTGCAATGCTTTTGAATCACATTCGCTAATAGGTAGCTTTTCCTCTTTGTGGAACAATGGCAAACATTGTCAATCAGAGGAGACAAAACAAAATACAGCTAGCGCCTGCACTTGTGTGTCTGTGCATGACGTAAGTTCACAGCATGCTGTCTGAGATTGGGCCCGAATCGCATGTGCATCCTGAAATGCCTGCGACTGTGATGCATCAAAACTTCACACCCACAAAAAATGTACAAAAAATGCTATATCTGGACAAGTTGAGGTAGGAAAAACATGCGAGGCATGAAGAGGCTACAGCAACGTGCCCAGAAACCGCAGCATGCCCCGACAGCTTCGACGCATTCACATCCCAGCGTTCCCCTCCTCCCAGCATTTGTCATCGTCTTTGTCTGACAAGCAAATGAGAGAGAAGGAGAGAGTTCTGTTAACGCCAAAACTTTCTGAGCAACAAAAAACCGCTCTATTGTATTGAGCTGGGAATCTTGCAGTCGACTCTTGAAAGACACAGAGATAGATAGAGAGAGATAGAAAGAGAGGTGGAGAGGTGGAGAGGTAGAGAGAGTGAGTGATAGAGATACTGCGCCTCAGGCGATTTCGGCAAATTTGTCCGGTTCTTTTTGCAGGGAACGCTGCTGTACGTCGACCACATTCTGTGATAGAATGTGAAAAAGCCCCCTGCCATTCCGCCACCAGGTCAGTCTTTTCTATACATATTCACAATTGTGAACCACCAACTTCCCCAATGGCGGAACAAAAGATCAAGACATGACCAGGCCTCGCTGATCATGTGATAACTTACATTGCCACCATCTTAGATTACCTTGTCAACTCAAAATCAGCCAAACTTTACATTACAGGCTCTGAGCTGACAGATGCTGAGAGGAAAGCCTCATGGTCGGATTTCGTTCGCATTTGAGTTGGCTGCCAAAGCCTCGCAACCTGTGCAGCCTCCCACGTTCTGCCAGGAAGGGCGGGAGACCCATTGGCACCAGTTCTCGCAGCCAGCCATAGGAATCACTGTTCCTTCTGGAAGTCCTGAAGAGCATTGCCCGCACTCGGGGATGTACTGCCAAGCTGATACTGGGCTCCATCCACACCAGTTGGCACAACCTCCTGCCTGCGTCCCAGAGGTGGCACCAATGGCTGAACCAGTGCAATCGCCCACGTATTGCAAAGAGCCCAGAGGGACCCACTTGCACCAGTCAGGTCGCTGCATTTGCATTTTCACCTTCAAGCGCGGGGATGGTGCAGTCTCTCCAGACTTGGCTTCAAGCACCAGAGGTTGTTCGCACTTCACGCAATCTGAAGTGCTGTTCCAAGACGGCCTTGAGAGCCACTGGCACGAAGCTTTGCAACCGCTTTCTGCTGTTTTTGCCACAGTTGTGGGAGGTGCCATGGACTTGTAGTGGCCAGAGTAGACTTGATAGCAGCTGTTGCATTCGGGAGTATATCCCCAAGATGGACCTGGTACCCACTGGCACCAGCTGGCACATGAGTACCCATAGCTAGCAGGATTTACATAGCCGCTGCAGTCTGGCACATACTGCTGCGAGGCCAGGGGAACCCATTGACACCAATCAGGCTGTGCAAGGCACAGTGGCAACAACAGGAGAGACAGGAACTTCATCATGTCAGCGTTCTCTGCGAAAATGCCAACCTCTGAAATGCTATGAGCCCAAAGACTGCAGGTGCACTACACAATGGTCTGTCTGAAGAGTTTGGGGTTTTGGTGAACTGTGTGCAGTTGCCTATACGAATGTGATGTATCAAAACTTCATCCACCAAAAATGCTATCCAGATAAGTTGAGGTAAAAAACTCTGTGTGCCCCAACAGTTGTGACGCATTCACATCCCAGCGTTCCCCTCATCCCAGCATTTGTCATCTTTGTCAAACAAGCAAATGAGCGAGAAGGGGAGAGTTCCGTTAACGCCAAAGCTTTCTGAGCAACAAACAACCGCTCTATTGTGTTGAGCTGGGAATCTTGCAGTCGACTTTTGAAAGACACAGAGATAGATAGAGAGAGATAGAAAGAGAGGTGGAGAGGTAGAGAGAGTGAGTGATAGAGATACTGCGCCTCAGGCGATTTCGGCAAATTTGCCCCGTTCTTTTTGCAGGGAACGCTGCTGTACGTCGACCACATTCTGTGATAGAATGTGAAAAAGCCTCCTGCCTTTCCGCCACCAGGTCAGTCTTTTCTATACATATTCACAATTGTGAACCACCAACTTCCCCAATGGCGGAACAAAAGATCAAGACATGACCAGGCCTCGCTGATCACATGATAACTTACATTGCCACCATCTTAGATTACCTTGTCAACTCAAAATCAGCCAAACTTTACATTACAGGCTCTGAGCTGACAGATGCTGAGAGGAAAGCCTCATGGTCGGATTTCGTTCGCATTTGAGTTGGCTGCCAAAGCCTCGCAACCTGTGCAGCCTCCCACGTTCTGCCAGGAAGGGCGGGAGACCCATTGGCACCAGTTCTCGCAGCCAGCCATAGGAATCACTGTTCCTTCTGGAAGTCCTGAAGAGCATTGCCCGCACTCGGGGATGTACTGCCAAGCTGATACTGGGCTCCATCCACACCAGTTGGCACAACCTCCTGCCTGCGTCCCAGAGGTGGCACCAATGGCTGAACCAGTGCAATCGCCCACGTATTGCAAAGAGCCCAGAGGGACCCACTTGCACCAGTCAGGTCGCTGCATTTGCATTTTCACCTTCAAGCGCGGGGATGGTGCAGTCTCTCCAGACTTGGCTTCAAGCACCAGAGGTTGTTCGCACTTCACGCAATCTGAAGTGCTGTTCCAAGACGGCCTTGAGAGCCACTGGCACGAAGCTTTGCAACCGCTTTCTGCTGTTTTTGCCACAGTTGTGGGAGGTGCCATGGACTTGTAGTGGCCAGAGTAGACTTGATAGCAGCTGTTGCATTCGGGGGTATATCCCCAAGATGGACCTGGTACCCACTGGCACCAGCTGGCACATGAGTACCCATAGCTAGCAGGATTTACATAGCCGCTGCAGTCTGGCACATACTGCTGCGAGGCCAGGGGAACCCATTGACACCAATCAGGCTGTGCAAGGCACAGTGGCAACAACAGGAGAGACAGGAACTTCATCATGTCAGCGTTCTCTGCGAAAATGCAAACCTCTGAAATGCTATGAGCCCAAAGACTGCAGGTGCACTACACAATGGTCTGTCTGAAGAGTTTGGGGTTTTGGTGAACTGTGTGCAGTTGCCTATACGAATGTATGTATCAAAACTTCATCCACCAAAAATGCTATCCAGATAAGTTGAGGTAAAAAACTCTGTGTGCCCCAACAGCTGTGACGCATTCACATCCCAGCGTTCCCCTCATCCCAGCATTTGTCATCTTTGTCAAACAAGCAAATGAGAGAGAAGGGGAGAGTTCCGTCAACGCCAAAGCTTTCTGAGCAACAAAAAACCGCTCTATTGCATTGAGCTGGGAATCTTGCAGTCGACTATTGAAAGACACAGAGATAGATAGAGAGAGATAGAAAGAGAGGTGGAGAGGTAGAGAGAGTGAGTGATAGAGATACTGCGCCTCAGGCGATTTCGGCAAATTTGTCCGGTTCTTTTTGCAGGGAACGCTGCTGTACGTCGACCACATTCTGTGATAGAATGTGAAAAAGCCCCCTGCCATTCCGCCACCAGGTCAGTCTTTTCTATACATATTCACAATTGTGAACCACCAACTTCCCCAATGGCGGAACAAAAGATCAAGACATGACCAGGCCCCGCTGACCATGTGATAACTTACATTGCCACCATCTTAGATTACCTTGTCAACTCAAAATCAGCCAAACTTTACATTACAGGCTCTGAGCTGACAGATGCTGAGAGGAAAGCCTCATGGTCGGATTTCGTTCGCATTTGAGTTGGCTGCCAAAGCCTCGCAACCTGTGCAGCCTCCCACGTTCTGCCAGGAAGGGCGGGAGACCCATTGGCACCAGTTCTCGCAGCCAGCCATAGGAACCACTGTTCCTTCTGGAAGTCCTGAAGAGCATTGCCCGCACTCGGGGATGTACTGCCAAGCTGATACTGGGCTCCATCCACACCAGTTGGCACAACCTCCTGCCTGCGTCCCAGAGGTGGCACCAGTGGCTGAACCAGTGCAATCGCCCACGTATTGCAAAGAGCCAAGAGGGACCCACTTGCACCAGTCAGGTCGCTGCCATTGCATTTTCACCTTCAAGCGCGGGGATGGTGCAGTCTCTCCAGACTTGGCTTCAAGCACCAGAGGTTGTTCGCACTTCACGCAATCTGAAGTGCTGTTCCAAGACGGCCTTGAGAGCCACTGGCACGAAGCTTTGCAACCGCTTTCTGCTGTTTTTGCCACAGTTGTGGGAGGTGCCATGGACTTGTAGTGGCCAGAGTAGACTTGATAGCAGCTGTTGCATTCGGGAGTATATCCCCAAGATGGACCTGGTACCCACTGGCACCAGCTGGCACATGAGTACCCATAGCTAGCAGGATTTACATAGCCGCTGCAGTCTGGCACATACTGCTGCGAGGCCAGGGGAACCCATTGACACCAATCAGGCTGTGCAAGGCACAGTGGCAACAACAGGAGAGACAGGAACTTCATCATGTCAGCGTTCTCTGCGAAAATGCAAACCTCTGAAATGCTATGAGCCCAAAGACTGCAGGTGCACTACACAATGGTCTGTCTGAAGAGTTTGGGGTTTTGGCGAACTGTGTGCAGTTGCCTATACGAATGTAATGTATCAAAACTTCATCCACCAAAAATGGTATCCAGATAAGTTGAGGTAAAAAACTCTGTGTGCCCCAACAGCTGTGACGCATTCACATCCCAGCGTTCCCCTCATCCCAGCATTTGTCATCTTTGTCAAACAAGCAAATGAGAGAGAAGGGGAGAGTTCCGTCAACGCCAAAGCTTTCTGAGCAACAAAAAACCGCTCTATTGCATTGAGCTGGGAATCTTGCAGTCGACTATTGAAAGACACAGAGATAGATAGAGAGAGATAGAAAGAGAGGTGGAGAGGTAGAGAGAGTGAGTGATAGAGATACTGCGCCTCAGGCGATTTCGGCAAATTTGTCAAATTCTTTTTGCAGGGAACGCTGCTGTACGTCGACCACATTCTGTGATAGAATGTGAAAAAGCCCCCTGCCTTTCCGCCACCAGGTCAGTCTTTTCTATACATATTCACAATTGTGAACCACCAACTTCCCCAATGGCGGAACAAAAGATCAAGACATGACCAGGCCTCGCTGATCATGTGATAAATCATATTGCCAACTTTAGGTAACCTTGTCAACTCAAAATCAGCCAAACTTTACATTACAGGCTCTGAGCTGACAGATGCTGAGAGGAAAGCCTCATGGTCGGATTTCGTTCGCATTTGAGTTGGCTGCCAAAGCCTCACAACCTGTGCAGCCTCCCACGTTCTGCCAGGAAGGGCGGGAGACCCATTGGCACCAGTTCTCGCAGCCAGCCATAGGAACCACTGTTCCTTCTGGAAGTCCTGAAGAGCATTGCCCGCACTCGGGGATGTACTGCCAAGCTGATACTGGGCTCCATCCACACCAGTTGGCACAACCTCCTGCCTGCGTCCCAGAGGTGGCACCAGTGGCTGAACCAGTGCAATCGCCCACGTATTGCAAAGAGCCAAGAGGGACCCACTTGCACCAGTCAGGTCGCTGCCATTGCATTTTCACCTTCAAGCGCGGGGATGGTGGCGTCTCCTCAGACTTGGCTTCAAGCACCATGGTTGTTCGCACTTTCACGCAATCTGAGTGCTGTTCAAGACGGCCTTTGAGAGCCACTGCACGATCTTTGCAACCGCTTTCTGCCCTGTTGTTTTGGCCACAGTGGTGGGAGGTGGCCAATGGACTTGTATGGCCAGAGTAGCTTGATAGCAGCTGTTGCATTCGTTGTAGGTATCCCCAAGATGGACCTGGTACCCACTGGCACCAGCTGGCACATGAGTACCCATAGCTAGCAGGATTTACATAGCCGCTGCAGTCTGGCACATACTGCTGCGAGGCCAGGGGAACCCATTGACACCAATCAGGCTGTGCAAGGCACAGTGGCAACAACAGAAGAGACAGGAACTTCATCATGTCAGCGTTCTCTGCGAAAATGCCAACCTCTGAAATGCTATGAGCCCAAAGACTGCAGGTGCACTACACAATGGTCTGTCTGAAGAGTTTGGGGTTTTGGTGAACTGTGTGCAGTTGCCTATGCGAATGTGATGTATCAAAACTTCATCCACCAAAAATGCTATCCAGATAAGTTGAGGTAAAAAACTCTGTGTGCTCCAACAGCTGTGACGCATTCACATCCCAGCGTTCCCCTCATCCCAGCATTTGTCATCTTTGTCAAACAAGCAAATGAGAGAGAAGGGGAGAGTTCCGTTAACGCCAAAGCTTTCTGAGCAACAAAAAACCGCTCTATTGTATTGAGCTGGGAATCTTGCAGTCGACTTTTGAAAGACACAGAGATAGATAGAGAGAGATAGAAAGAGAGGTGGAGAGGTGGAGAGGTAGAGAGAGTGAGTGATAGAGATACTGCGCCTCAGGCGATTTCGGCAAATTTGTCCGGTTCTTTTTGCAGGGAACGCTGCTGTACGTCGACCACATTCTGTGATAGAATGTGAGAACGCCCCCTGCCATTCCGCCACCAGGTCAGTCTTTTCTATACATATTCACAATTGTGAACCACCAACTTCCCCAATGGCGGAACAAAAGATCAAGACATGACCAGGCCTCGCTGATCATGTGATAACTTACATTGCCACCATCTTAGATTACCTTGTCAACTCAAAATCAGCCAAACTTTACATTACAGGCTCTGAGCTGACAGATGCTGAGAGGAAAGCCTCATGGTCGGATTTCGTTCGCATTTGAATTGGCTGCCAAAGCCTCGCAACCTGTGCAGCCTCCCACGTTCTGCCAGGAAGGGCGGGAGACCCATTGGCACCAGTTCTCGCAGCCAGCCATAGGAATCACTGTTCCTTCTGGAAGTCCTGAAGAGCATTGCCCGCACTCGGGGATGTACTGCCAAGCTGATACTGGGCTCCATCCACACCAGTTGGCACAACCTCCTGCCTGCGTCCCAGAGGTGGCACCAGTGGCTGAACCAGTGCAATCGCCCACGTATTGCAAAGAGCCCAGAGGGACCCACTTGCACCAATCAGGTCGCTGCATTTGCATTTTCACCTTCAAGCGCGGGGATGGTGCAGTCTCTCCAGACTTGGCTTCAAGCACCAGAGGTTGTTCGCACTTCACGCAATCTGAAGTGCTGTTCCAAGACGGCCTTGAGAGCCACTGGCACGAAGCTTTGCAACCGCTTTCTGCTGTTTTTGCCACAGTTGTGGGAGGTGCCATGGACTTGTAGTGGCCAGAGTAGACTTGATAGCAGCTGTTGCATTCGGGAGTATATCCCCAAGATGGACCTGGTACCCACTGGCACCAGCTGGCACATGAGTACCCATAGCTAGCAGGATTTACATAGCCGCTGCAGTCTGGCACATACTGCTGCGAGGCCAGGGGAACCCATTGACACCAATCAGGCTGTGCAAGGCACAGTGGTGTCAACAACAGGAGAGACAGGAACTTCATCATGTCAGCGTTCTCTGCGAAAATGCCAACCTCTGAAATGCTATGAGCCCAAAGACTGCAGGTGCACTACACAATGGTCTGTCTGAAGAGTTTGGGGTTTTGGTGAACTGTGTGCAGTTGCCTATACGAATGTGATGTATCAAAACTTCATCCACCAAAAATGCTATCCAGATAAGTTGAGGTAAAAAACTCTGTGTGCTCCAACAGCTGTGACGCATTCACATCCCAGCGTTCCCCTCATCCCAGCATTTGTCATCTTTGTCAAACAAGCAAATGAGCGAGAAGGGGAGAGTTCCGTTAACGCCAAAGCTTTCTGAGCAACAAAAAACCGCTCTATTGTATTGAGCTGGGAATCTTGCAGTCGACTTTTGAAAGACACAGAGATAGATAGAGAGAGATAGAAAGAGAGGTGGAGAGGTAGAGAGAGTGAGTGATAGAGATACTGCGCCTCAGGCGATTTCGGCAAATTTGTCCGGTTCTTTTTGCAGGGAACGCTGCTGTACGTCGACCACATTCTGTGATAGAATGTGAAAAAGCCCCCTGCCATTCCGCCACCAGGTCAGTCTTTTCTATACATATTCACAATTGTGAACCACCAACTTCCCCAATGGCGGAACAAAAGATCAAGACATGACCAGGCCTCGCTGATCATGTGATAACTTACATTGCCACCATCTTAGATTACCTTGTCAACTCAAAATCAGCCAAACTTTACATTACAGGCTCTGAGCTGACAGATGCTGAGAGGAAAGCCTCATGGTCGGATTTCGTTCGCATTTGAGTTGGCTGCCAAAGCCTCGCAACCTGTGCAGCCTCCCACGTTCTGCCAGGAAGGGCGGGAGACCCATTGGCACCAGTTCTCGCAGCCAGCCATAGGAATCACTGTTCCTTCTGGAAGTCCTGAAGAGCATTGCCCGCACTCGGGGATGTACTGCCAAGCTGATACTGGGCTCCATCCACACCAGTTGGCACAACCTCCTGCCTGCGTCCCAGAGGTGGCACCAGTGGCTGAACCAGTGCAATCGCCCACGTATTGCAAAGAGCCCAGAGGGACCCACTTGCACCAATCAGGTCGCTGCATTTGCATTTTCACCTTCAAGCGCGGGGATGGTGCAGTCTCTCCAGACTTGGCTTCAAGCACCAGAGGTTGTTCGCACTTCACGCAATCTGAAGTGCTGTTCCAAGACGGCCTTGAGAGCCACTGGCACGAAGCTTTGCAACCGCTTTCTGCTGTTTTTGCCACAGTTGTGGGAGGTGCCATGGACTTGTAGTGGCCAGAGTAGACTTTATAGCAGCTGTTGCATTCGGGAGTATATCCCCAAGATGGACCTGGTACCCACTGGCACCAGCTGGCACATGAGTACCCATAGCTAGCAGGATTTACATAGCCGCTGCAGTCTGGCACATACTGCTGCGAGGCCAGGGGAACCCATTGACACCAATCAGGCTGTGCAAGGCACAGTGGCAACAACAGAAGAGACAGGAACTTCATCATGTCAGCGTTCTCTGCGAAAATGCCAACCTCTGAAATGCTATGAGCCCAAAGGCTACAGGTGCACTACACAATGGTCTGCCTGAAGAGTTTGGAGTTTTGGTGAACTGTGTGCCATACGACTCTTATGCATCAAAACTTCATCCACCAAAAATGCTATCCAGATAAGTTGAGGTAAAAAAATACTTTCTTCGAGTGATCCCCACCTTGAAACACTCTTCTGACATACGTAGTTTCTGACATGCCATCTGGAAGTGTATATGGCATATCTATTCTGACATTCTATCTGACATTCTTTCTGGCATAAATTCTGACATTCTATCTGGCATCTATTATAACATACTTTCTGGCATTCTATCTGGTATATGTTTGGGCATTCTTTGTGGCTGAGGTCCGGCGGGGAACACTCTGATCCGGAGCTCGCGGTTGAGGCCTGGTGGGGAACACTCGGGAGGAGGACGCGGAGGAGGCGGCGGGGCAGCTGACATAAAATCTAACAACCCTCACCTGACAGGTGGGGAAATACAAGTGAGGCAAGAAAAGGTTGCAACAGCGTGCCTCAGAAACAGTAGTGTGCCCAAAAGGCAGCGACGTATTCACATCACAGCGTCTGTCAAAGAAAACTCCACTTTGCCTCAGAAAGTTTTTCAAGCAAATGAAAGAGAAGGGGATAGTCCTGTCAGCACCAAACCTTTCTCAGTAACTAAAAACTGCTCTAATTATTGTACTGAGCTGGGGATCTGGCAGTCGACTTTTGAAAGACACAGAGATAGATAGAGAGAGAGAGAGAGAGAGGGGTGGAGAGGTGGAGAGAGTGAGTGATAGAGATACTGCGCCTCAGGCGATTTTGGCAAATTTGTCCCGTTCTTTTTGCAGGGAACGCTGCTGTACGTCGACCACATTCCGTCGGAAATAAAATGTGAACAGGCTCCTGCCTTTCCACCACCAGGTCAATCTTTTCTATACATATTCACCATTGTGAACAAATAACTTCCCGATGGGGAAACAATCAGTTACAGACTCTGTGTAGCTGATAGATGCTGACAGGATAGCCTCATGGTCGGATTTCGTTCGCATGTGAATTGGCTGCCAAAGCCTCGCAACCTGTGCAGCCTCCCACGTTCTGCCAGGAAGGTCGGGAGACCCAGTGGCATCAGTTCTTGCAGCCAGCCATAGGAACCACTGTTCCTTCTGGAAGTCCTGAAAAGCATTACCCGCACTCGGGGATGTACTGCCAAGCTGATACTGGGCTCCATCCACACCAGTTGGCACAACCAGTGCAATCGCCCACGTATTGCAAAGAGCCAAGAGGGACCCACTTGCACCAGTCAGGTCGCTGCCATTGCATTTTCACCTTCAAGCGCGGGGATGGTGCAGTCTCTCCAGACTTGGCTTCAAGCACCAGAGGTTGTTCGCACTTCACGCAATCTGAAGTGCTGTTCCAAGACGGCCTTGAGAGCCACTGGCACGAAGCTTTGCAACCGCTTTCTGCTGTTTTTGCCACAGTTGTGGGAGGTGCCATGGACTTGTGAACGCAGTCGGCGCATTCTGGCGCTATTCTCCGATCTTTATTTGACATCCACTCGCACCAGCTGGATATACCCATAGACGGAACAATATACATAGCCGCTGCAGTCTGGCACATACTGCTGGGACGCCAGGGGAACCCATTGGCACAGTGTTGTCAACAACAGAGACAGGAACTTCATCATGTCAGAGGTCTCTGCGAAAATGCCCAACCTCTCAAATGCTACAAAATCAAAGACCGCAGGTGCACTACACAATTGTCTGTGAAAAAAACTTGAGGTTTTGGTGAACTCTGTGCCGTCGCCTATCTGTTCAAAAACCTAGAGCCCGTGCATTGACTCTATATCCTACACAACGAAGAGGGAAGGGAGATATGATATCTTGAGATATCTTATCTGTTTTCCTCAAATTGAAAAAAGTGAAAGCCAAGACAAGCTGTGGGCACTCTGTATCAATCTGCTTGGAAATTGGCTGTGACTCTGCCCAGAACCAGAATCATGATCATCGTGAGCGTCATCCTGGTCATAATCATTAGTAGCATCAATGTCATCATTGATAGTAGTCATCATCAACGATGATCATCATTAATATGTAATAACGATAATATTAATAACAATAGCCAAAGGAAGTTTCATGGAGGAAACTCGGACTTTCACATTCTCACCAGCCCAAAAATCATTGTGTCCAGTTGGCACCCGCGCTAAGAGATCCTAAAGTAGTATTAAGTCACATTCTCACTAGCCCACAGATCATGATGTCCAGTCGACACCTGTGTTAAGAGATCATTAATTCACATTCTCACTAGTCCAAAGATCATTGTGTCCAGTTGGCACCTGCGTTAAGAGATCATGAAGTCACATTCTCACTAGCTGAAAGATCACTGTGCCCAGTTGGCATGAGCTCACAAGATCATTAAGTCTAGTTGGCATGTGCTTGAAGTGGAGAAGTAGCTTTGCACCTCACTGCTTTGCTGGATTGCATTGGAACTGCTAAGATTTGAACGTTAGGATTGTACAAAATAGGACAGGACTGCCCGAGTCCAAGGATGGTCAGTTTTTTGCCATACTTGCGCACTCTCTCAGGCTCTGCTCTTTTCCAACAACCGGCCTGCAAAATTGTCAAGCTGTAGCAGCCGTAGCATCGCCACTAGCCTGTCATATATACAGCATGGTCTTAGGATGTCTTAGGAAACAGTTGCTGAACAGCTGATTTTTTTTTAAGCAACTAAAACTCGACATGGTGTACACTCTCCATTTGAAACATACTTTTTGCATCTACTCTGATCGCGTGTCTTGAGGAAAAAAACAACTCAAAAAATGCAGGGGTCTCTACTGCAAAGTCATTCATGAAAAAAGAGAAAGAGAAAAAAAATACGAACAGGACAGGAAGAGATCTGAAAGAAGGATAGAAGAAGATAGGTGAGAGATAAGGAGAGAAGAAGAGATGCCAAAGAAGGGTAGACGAAGAAAGGCGCAAGAGAAGAAAGGCGCAAGAGAAGAAAGGTGGTATGTAGTATGTTGCAGCTGGTAGCAGGATTTCTTATGGATCCACCTGTTTCAGCCTGTTTCCATCAAATTTCTTATAGTTCCACCCGGTTCCACCTACTTCACTCGTGTAGACACAGTGACATCCGGAGATCCACATGGGTCAAGTTGGCAGGTTGAAGATGCACACGCCTCACCACCTCACCGTGTGAGCCGCTAAGGCTTTGTTGTTATAAAAAGTCTGTGTCCATTTATAAAAAGTCTGAAAAATTAATGAAATTATTTGGATGAGTGAAAATTTGGAAAAAAATTACAAAACTACCAGAGAAGAAAACAATGAACAAACTGAAAACATCATAAGGTTAATTACATGATGTTGATCACTGCTGTGAGGATGTGTAGATTTGGATAGGCACTGTGAGAGTGCTGTGAGAGCGCCTCTCTTCCAATAGGTTTGGCAAATTGCGTCATCGGTTCAAGGCAAACCCATCACTGTGAGAGTGTGTGGGCTCCACTTGGCGACATTAGCCGGATGTCGAAACAATGGTTTCAGGTTGTATCTATTGACTAAAAAATACCATCAATGGGATTCGATCTGTAGCGGATCCAGCAAACCTTGCACCCTTTTTACATTGAGTATCCCATTGGTTATAGTGAAGCGCTTGTTCCTGACCTTGGTTTGAAAATCAGATGCCTAAAAAATAAAACAGGATGTTAAAAGTCTCAAGATGATTCCATATTTATTGATATCATCATGTAGTCTCAATCTTGGCAGATCAGGTTCGCTCAGGCATGTCAGGAGCCAGTTCTACCACTTCTAGGCAGGTCAGTTTGACACTGTGAGAGTGTCAAACATTGAAAGGCAAGTGCTGTGAGAGCACCATGGCTATTAGCGCTGTGAGAGTGCTTACCTGAAGCTTTGCTGCGTAACTACTGCACACAGAGCCGGTTCTGGATGTGTTTCACCGGCCAGGCGACTTCAAGCCTGCTTGCAAGGTACTAACCTCAGTATGTGCATTTGCATTTTGAGTTTGTGGCTTGGAAATTGCTGTGACAGCTTATTGCACTGTGAGAGTGCTAGGAATATGCTGTGACAGATTATTGCACTGTGAGAGTGCTAGGAGAGTGCTAGGAATATGCTGTGACAGATTATTGCACTGTGAGAGTGCTAGGAGATTATTGCACTGTGAGAGTGCTAGTCAAAGGAAGTTTAGGGGGAGAAACTTCCGTGTTACGGACTTTTAGAATGTCAGGGAAAGAGTTAGTCAAAGAAAGAGTTAGTCAGGGAAAGGCTAGTTGGGGAAAGAGTTCATCAGGGAAAGAGATAGTCAAAGAAAGAGTTAGTGAGGGAAAGAGTTAGTTAGGGAAAGAGTTCATCAGGGAAAGAGTTAGTCAAAGAAAGAGTTAGTCAGGGAAAGGTTAGTTAGGGAAAGAGTTCATCAGGGAAAGAGATAGTCAAAGAAAGAGTTAGTGAGGGAAAGAGTTAGTTAGGGAAAGAGTTCATCAGGGAAAGAGTTAGTCAAAGAAAGAGTTAGTCAGGGAAAGAGTTAGTTAGGGACAGAGTTCATCAGGGAAAGAGTTAGTCAAAGAAAGAGTTAGTGAGGGAAAGCGTTAGTTAGGGACAGAGTTCATCAGGGAAAGATTTAGTCAAAGAAAGAGTTAGACTGTCAGGAAAGAGTTAGTCAAAAAAAGAGTTAGTGAGGGAAAGAGTTAGTTAGGGACAGAGTTAATTGTAACTTTTTAAATGTGAGGGAAAAAGTTCGTCGAAGAAAGAGTTAGAATGGCATTGCAAGTGGTGCTGGTGGAGGAGTTGCCGATGGAGTTTTGAAGGAAGTCTCGCACGAAATGCGTTTTTGAGAGATAGCAGATGCACGAAACCCTATGTTTTTCCATACAAAGTCTGTCCCCGAACCTCGATGATCTACCTCTGCGGTGCGACGGTTGCGAGACGGTCTCGTGTGTGGTCGGATCATGGGCGGATCATGGTCGGATCATGCTCAGATCATGGTCGGATCGGTTCCGCATTGCAAATGGGGTTTCACCTGTGTTTCGTGCATGTGCGGTCGACAGAATTCCATTGTGATTTGTAACTGTAGGGTCGTTCCCGCAATGTAAATGGGATTGCAAGTGGTGCTGGTGGATGAGTTGCCGATGGAATTCCATTGTGATTTGCAACTGTAGGATCGTTCCCGCAATGCAAATGGCATTGCAAGTGGTGTTGGTGGAGAAGTTGCCGATGGAGTTTTGAAGGAAGTCTCGCACGAAATGCGTTTTTGAGAGATAGCAGATGCACGAAACCTTATGTTTTTCCATACAAAGTCCGTCCCCGAACCTCGATGATCTACCTCTGCGGTGCGACGGGTGCGAGACGGTCTCGTGTGTGGTCGGATCATGGTCGGATCGGTCTCGGACCATGGTCGGATCGGTTCCGCATTGTAAATGGGGTGTCACCTGTGTTTCGTGCATTTGCGGTCGACAGAATTCCATTGTGATTTGCAACTGTAGGATCGTTCCCGCAATGTAAATGGGATTGCAAGTGGTGCTGGTGGATGAGTTGCCGATGGAATTCCATCGTGATTTGCAACTGTAGGATCGTTCCCGCAATGCAAATGGCATTGCAAGTGGTGCTGGTGGAGGAGTTGCTGATGGAATTCCATTGTGCTTTGCAACTGTAGGATCGTTCCCGCAATGTAAATGGGATTGCAAGTGTTGCTGGTGGATGAGTTGCCGATGGAATTCCATTGTGCTTTGCAACTGTAGGATCGTTCCCGCAATGTCTAGAAGGTTTCACATGCTTCGGTGGACGAGCTGAGGACGTAATACCATTGTGTTTTGCAACTCAGTCTCTGCAGATCGCATTGTAATGGCTGCGTCAACTTGCTGCAGCTGGTTCTTTCAGATTTTACCTGCTTTCATTTTCTATTTCAATTCTTTATAAAAAACGCTTCAAAAATCAATTTTTTCTGCTCTGGCGTCGAGATCCGGTTTTGGAGCTACAATTTCCGAGGCCGTTGCGCGTAGTTCTATTGTGTTTTGCAACTCAGTCTCTGCAGATCGCATTGTAATGGCTGCGTCAAGGTTGCTTCCTGCTGTGGCTGCATGCGTAATACTATTGTCTTTTGCAGCTGGACTTCGTAAATCGTATTGGAGTGGCTGCATGAAGGCTGCCACAGTGATTTGTCAGCAGATTTTCTCCATTTTGGCGCCAGTGATTTTCCTTCTAAAAATCCTTTTAAAAAGTGCTTCAAAATCGTCTTTTTTTCGCTCTGGCGTCGAGATCCGGTTTTGGAGCTACAATTTCCGACGCCGTTGCGCGTAGTTCTAGTGTGTTTTGCAACTCAGTCTCTGCAGATCGCATTGTAATGGCTGCGTCAAGGTTGCTTCGTGCTGTGGCTGCATTCGTAATACTATTGTCTTTTGCAGCTGGACTTCGTAAATCGTATTGGAGTGGCTGCATGAAGGCTGCCACAGTGATTTGTCAGCAGATTTTCTCCATTTTGGCACTAGTGTTTTTTTGTTGCACGTAGGTTTAGAGC
>CAMXCT020006837.1:153842-242798 GCA_947184155.2 Cladocopium goreaui | reverse complement strand
GTGGAGTGTGAAGTGTGAATTGTGGAGTGTGAAGTTTGAAGTTTGGAGTGCGAAGAGTGCAGTGTGCAGTGTGAGGTGTGGAGTGTCGAGGGAAGGACACGGTCGGGACAGGTTGTCTTCGAACTATAGGTCATTTATGTTTGGGAAACTTCCGCCGCCGGCTTGCCCGGGTCTATGTGAATATGCTGTGAAAGCACATTGCACTGTGAGAGTGCTAGTGATAGGGCAATGTCAGTGCCAACAGGGCTGTTTTAATTCAGAACTATACCAGATGGCATCTGTTCTTACCCACAAAAAAGTTCCAGAATGAGGGGGGTTCAATTGGGACAGCTCACGGCAAAGACATAGATTCTGCTATAAGGTTGATGGGGGTGCATCCTTTTTTTCAGATCTGGGTAACCAAAACATATCAGGTTTCAGACACACCAAGCAGATCGAGATAAAACATCCACAAAATATTTAAACAAATTCAAAATAACAAAAAAAATCCCACAGATCTCACATACACAGATTGCGTACATGAGATCCGACGGATTTTTTTCTTCAGATGTTGCAGCGGGAACAATGATCCAACAGATCTTTGCCACACAATCTGCGCTATCAAGATCCGAAGTTTTTTGGTTTTCATTCCGATATCCGAAGGAAAAGTTTTTTTTCTCCAGATCTGTCCTGCACAGTTTGTGCCCCCATGATCCGTGGGATTCTCTCATATTCTCTCTTCAGATCCATTTTTTTTTTTTCCTGCTTATTTATTCCAAATGGGATCCGAAGGAAAAAAATCTTCAGATCTTTCGGTGTTCAGATCTGCACAACCCCGATCCGACGGTTTTTTAACACCCTAGATCCGACGGTTTTTAATCACCCTAGATCCGACGGATTTTTAGCCCTGCAGATCCGACGGTTTTTTGATTTTTCACCACCCAATTCCCCATGGATTTTTGATTATCAAAATCAAGCAGGTTGTGGAACCCGGAAGATCTGAACAAAATTCAAATAGGATGCAATACCAAACAATGGTATGATCCTTTACACATTTTTCAGCAAAGCCACGAAGTTTCCAAATGAAATTCTATAGTTTGCTCTTCGAAAGCAATTCTCTGACATCATGGGCCAAGGTTTGGCTGGATGATGGTGCTGACAGTTTCCAGGCAGGATTCAGGGCATGGGAAGCCAGGAATGAAGGGTTGCAAAAAATAATGCGGGAGGACATTGCCCTATCACTAGCACTCTCACAGTGCAATGGGCTTTCACAGCATATTCCTAGCACTCTCACAGTGCAATAATCTCCTAGCACTCTCACAGTGCAATAATCTGTCACAGCATATTCCTAGCCCTCTCACAATGCAATAAGCTGTCACAGCAATTTCCAAGCCACAAACTCAAAATGCAAATGCACATACTGAGGTTAGTACCTTGCAAGCAGGCTTGAAGTCGCCTGGCCGGTGAAACACATCCAGAACCGGCTCTGTGTATAGTAGTTACCCAGCAAAGGTTCAGGTAAGCACTCTCACAGTGCATACTCTCACAGTGCACACTCTCACAGTGGTGGGCTTGGTTTGCATTCAATATGATATGATCCAACCTGAAATTTAGACATGGCCATATGGCATCTAATGTCGCCAGGCTCTTGAGCACACACACTCTCACAGCGATGGGTTTGCCTTGAACCGATGACGCAATTTACCAAATCTATTGGAAGAGGGGCGCTCTCACAGCACTCTCACAGTGCCTATCCAAATCTACACATCCTCACAGCAGTGATCAACATCATGTAATTAACCTTATGATGTTTTCAGTTTGTTCATTGTTTTCTTCTCTGGTAGTTTTGTAATTTTCTTTTTTTCCAAATTTTCACTCATCCAAATAATTTCATTAATTTTTCAGACTTTCTATAAATGGACACAGACTTTTTATAACAACAAAGCCTTCGCTGCCATCGCCCGAGGTTCAGCATGCAGCATCGCCCAGTGCCGTACGGCCTTTGCGACCTGAGCTGACGGAACAGACTTCATGCGACATCGGAAGCAGCGACCTGCTGTTTCCTATGCAGCTTCATTGAGGCCATCCTAAGCAATGATAATAACCAAGGGACCAACAATGTTTGACGCAGAAAAAGTTGTTGATCACAAACAAATTCTTGAGTATGAGATCCTGAGGACGACGTGCGCTGAGAAAGGGGCATTGATCGGTTGTGCTTATGGACACTTGTGGTCGTTGTGACTCTTACTATCGGACACAAGACATGTCAAGGAAATTCAGATTCAAATGATCAGGTCAGGACACTGGCGAGGTGAAAGTCGACTGCAGAAGTGCCTTTTTTTGCGGTGAAACCTTACCGAAACGAAGCCAAGCTGAGGCGTTGCTGACTAGTCCGTGTCTATTGACGGCCATGACCTCCTGAACATGTTGAGGCAGCTACAAAATGATACAACAGGCACTTGAGGAACCTGCCAAGTTTTGGGCACAAACCCGCGTGTGAGGATGCTCGGCACCGAGGGTGCGCTCACTGGCCTCCAAAGCTCTCCTGTAGAGCGGCTCTGCATCTTTCCGCAGGCCCATGGCTATGAGGCAACCTGCCAGATTGTTGACTGAGGCCAATGTGTTAGGATGTTCGGCACCGAAGGTGCGCTCATGGGCTTCCAAAGCTCTCCTGTAGAGCGGCTCTGCATCTTTCAGCAGGCCCATGGCTTCGAGGCAACCTGCCAGACCGTTCACTGAGACCAATGTGTCAGGATGTTCGGCACCGAGAGTGCTCTCACGGGCTTCCAAAGCTCTCCTGTAGAGCGGCTCTGCATCTTTCCGCAGGCCCATGGCTTCAAGGCAAACTGCCAGATTGTTGATTGAGAGCAATGTGTGAGGATGCTCCGCACTGAGAGTGTGCTCATGGGCCTCCAAAGCTCTCCTGTAGAGCGGCTCTGCATCTTTCAGCAGGCCCATGGCATGGAGGCAAGCTGCCAAATTGTTGACTGAGACCAATGTGTTAGGATGTTCGGCACCGAGGGTGCGCTCACGGGCTTCCACAGCTCTCCGGTAGAGCGGCTCTGCATCTTTCAGCAGGCCCATGGCCATGAGGCAACCTGCCAGACCGTTGACTGAGACCAAGGTGTCAGGATGCTCCGCACCGAGGGTGCGCTCACCGTCCTCCAGAACTTCGCTCAGCAAAATCTTGCTATCCGGGAAGTAGCCTCGCATCATTAGAGCTGTTCCCAAACGCGCTTTCGCAGCAATCTTGAGGCCAGGAGTCTGAGCAGCTGCTTCGCGTGCGCGGAGAGCATCTAACAGGCGAGATCGAGCATTGGCAACGCCGTCCTCGCCAGCCACCCGGAGAACCACACAGCAGCGCTCTGGCTGCCCGGGCTCATTCAACAGCTTTTCACCCAGATTTGTGCCGGGTGGCTTTCCCGCTGCCTCCATCTCAGGTGTTGGCCTCACTGAAATGTCGTACGCGTTCTCTGGGTCGATGAGCAAAGGAATGCAGAATGATGCACGTGGTGGATACACTCTCCTCACATAGTCTTCACCATGAAGTTCCAGATCTCTCTTAATCATATTTCTGTAATTGTTATCTAAGAGTTCCATTCGGTCTGTCCATTGGTCTGGAGATTTAGGGACGGTGTACACACCACGCCCCCACCAGGCGTTTGCACTTTCTCCCTCTGTTCTCAGTGAGGCCCATACCTCTGCAGCTTCTTTCTCAAGGGCCGTGATGTTTCTGAAAGGTAGCTCCTCTGTGTAGTGGAAGAAAGCCTTGGCACCTGGGCCTGATGACAAATCAATTGCATCTTTCCAAACAACGATGCCAGTTCGAAGATGCTTCCAAGAATGTTCGAAATCCTTGCTGTCCTGGTACTCTTCACTTTGGAACTCCCCACCCTCTCGGTAAAAGCTTTCGAAGTAGCGTCGCAAGTCGTCCACAGTGGAAGTTGCCCTCATGGCTTGGACAAAGGCAACGATAAACAAATAATCAGCTACAGAAGCAAATGTGCAATCTGCAGTTTTCCTATGGAGCTTAGAGATCTCCATGCAATCATATAGGGGCATGGCACCATATGGTTAATATATGTTAATATGTAGTAATTCCTTGCTATACCGAGCTACGATTGGTACCTTGAACGCGTTGGTACCTTGAATTAGCTACCTTAAAACAATTCCACCTTAAAGCCAGCTCCAAGCAGTGGGTTGCTAATGGTTGCTATGCGTTGCTATGCTGCTGCTGAAAGATGCTCCTGGGTATGTCTGCCTCCGAGCCAAATGCACCTCCAAGCTCGGCGCTCTGCTAGGCTTGTGGCCCGGCCAATCCTTCAACCTGGATCCAGCTACCACCTCAAGACTATGATGCAACGGTACCTTAGGAAAAAAAACAGCCATGATGCATCTGTTAGAGGCAATAGCTGAACTTCTGCCTTGAGAAAACTCAAAGCTCATGAGTGTCGTGCAAGTTGACCATATCAAATATCAAGCAGACAGTGCCCCATGCTGCCCGGTCTTGGTGCCAAGGAACGATTCAGTCGTGCCAGCTGGAATTCCGGAATCTATGCCAGGTGGAGACCTCCCAACACTTCATAGTAAAACGCTCCAACAAGATGGTTCACAAGGTAATCTTCCCCTTAGATCTGCAATTGGCATGGTTTTCGTGCTGGAATCCATCTTTGACTTTCATGAGCGGTGTTGGGCACTGCACAGCCTGGGAGGAGGTTCCAATGTGGGGGAAGGCTTCAAAGAAACAACAGGTTACGGAGCCTTTCTGGTATCATTGCAAGCTCTTTGAATTTGTCAGAAATGAAGCCAACTTGACTACCACCCCTCTGGAACCCCTGTGGAGGGGGGCTTGAATCTGCAGGAGTTACTGACAGGATACTGTTGGGGCTTGAAGATGTCCTGTAGCGGTTGCACAGTTACATGAAATGACCTGGCCACATTGTAATATTTCACCCGCCTCAATTGTCAATCCCCTAACAAACATTTAAGGTCAACTCATGTCAGGTCAGCATTCATTCATATCCACTAGGGCATGGATGAGGCAGTAGCTCATACGATTCCTGATGCCGCCTCCTCCGTTACAGTATAAATATGCACCCTTGCCTAAGATCGTTGTTTAAGCTCACGGCCGGGTTAGTGACCCGGTAGAAACATCCCGTTTTTCGGCATCATGCAGTAGACGCAAATAGAAAGAAAAGGCAGAGATGCTTTAGAAGTTCGAAATTAAAGTGGAAGAATTTCAAACCAAAACAACAATCAAACTTGGAGAATTCTCACAATTTCAGGTTTAAAAGTAGAGACATGTTAACGTGGAAATGCACGTTAAAGTTGAATTTTGAGATATTATCCCTTTTTTTAAAAGAATTATCCCTTTTAAAGAATTGTCTTTCTCACATTTCTTTCTTTTACATCTTTACACTTCGACCCTATGGGAAAGATGTGCGATGTCTAGAAGATTCAAGAAAGACGGAGAATTCGACACGTCTTTGTAGAGGTTTTCATCTTTTAACCATTAGAACTTAGAAAACTGTAGAGAGATTTCTGAGAAAGACGGAGAGTTCTAAAATGATTTCACAGACGTGACAGTTAAAAAATGAGAACCTGAAAAGATGAGAATCTGAAGAAAGAATCTGCAGAAAGACGTGGCAAATGTGAAAAGGTGAGAATCTGAAACGCGTGTTTAGAGACGTGTCAAATAGGGTTTAAACTTAGAAAGTTCATTCACTACAAACGTGACAGACGTGACAAATGTGAAATTGACACGTCTCTAAAATTCTGAGTGGCAGGCTGTGGGAGTGCGCTGTTTCATAAGTTTTGATCATCACACACATATTGAAAGATGATTGAATGCATTGAAAAAAAGGGAGGGGGGGTGTCGTGAGCGCCAATTTGGGGTGTTGTGAGCGCCATTTTTTTTTTTTGCATTTTTGACATTTCCAAAACCAAACATTGTTGCTTCTGTAACAAAAGCAACCACTGTGCATTCTCAACAGCTCTCCCAATGTCCTACATAGATACATAGTTTCAGCCAAAACCAACATGAACACTAAATAAAAACAACAAAACAAACAAGTGCAAATGCCTTTCCAAAGAGTGCAGCATTCATTGCTTGAAAAGGTATAGACTCTACATCTCTACAGGAGTTTCCCTCAACACAGGAAATAGTTCTTTTGGACATATGTATTTTGAACAGGCACCAATTTATGCAATATGTTCTCTATAAAAAATGAAGGAACATAAACATGCAAACATCACTTGTAAAATGACTTTGCATAAAGAACACCATTCCTCCATGTATGCAACAACCTTTTGCAAACATTGTTGCATTCTTTAAAAGATCTGTAGCATTACTTCCCAATTGCAAGGAGAACCCTCCTATGTGTGTACTGAATGATTTCAGAAATCATAGCATTCCTGCAGGAAAATGTAGTAATTATGTTGTCTTGCAAGATTCAATCTATTCTTGAATTACTACAGCATGGTTTTGAAAAGAGTGCCATCTTGCCGACACATTGATTGAAACATATGTTTTACCTTTGAACGTGCAGATTCTTGCTTGCAAAGTGTGCAACATTATTGTAAGGAAGTGCAGCAAGAGCCTACTGTAGATTCCATTGATGATGCAAAAGCCTGTTTAAAAATATGTTTTTTGTTGTAAAGCAAGTATTGCACCACCTTCTGCAACATGGCCTTTCAAAGAATACAACTGTTCTATGGAAATGTTGTTTTGTTTTGAAAAGGGTGCTATGTGACTCGACTTTCAAAAGGCCTTCAAAATGTGCAATATTTTATCTTTGTAAACAAAGTAGAATATGGCTTCAAACAATGCAAAACAAAATGTAATTATAAATCACAAATCTTAATGTAAACTTATTCAAATATAATTATGGCAATGTAAACAAGTGCTACATGCCTATGAAAGATGCAGTAGCACAATTACCTACAATATCTCGTTCAAACTAGTGCAGCATTTGCTCGAAGAAAAATGTCATGTTACCGCAAACTGTGCAAAATCTGTGTCAATCAAGGAAAGCCTTCCTTTGAAGATACACTTATGTATGTATATATATATACAATAATGTGTGTGTATGTATATGTAGTTTTAAACGTGAATAGTTTCTTGGCAAATCTGTGTAGCATCCCTCAAAGCAAGTGTAACATGAGTCTACAGCAGATTCCAATGGTCGTACTACTTCAGCAAAGTGTGCCACCAATTTATGCGACATGTTTTTCGAAGAGTATAGCATGAAATTACGTAAGGTCATTATCTAGAATCTAGGACATGGCCGAATATTTCAAAATTGGAACACCAAAACCCAAAAAACCTTGGAAAAACCAAAAAAACAAAAAACAAAAAAAAACAACCAAAAACATCCAAAAAACATATTTCTAGACTCTTTGGAATGAGGGGGTCCGGCCCCCCCCCTTCCAAACAGTCCAGATTTTTTTTTTTTTTTGTTTTCCCAAGGGTTTTACCAAGTGTGGGGCACTTCAAGGAAGCTGGCATGAATCACAGGCAAAGCTGTCAAAGTGCCTTTGGGAGTGCAGTAAAGCATCTCAAAACATCATCTTAAATCATGGGAAAACTGCACTCCCAGGGGCTGCCGTTCTCAAATTTTACACGTCACAACATGTCACAAATTTCTCTTTTCGCTTAAGTTTAACCCCAAAAATTACATGTTTGACATGTTTGACATGTTTGGCTTGTCTGTTAAGATTCTCTAATTTTAAGCCTATCAGAACGACATGTTTGACATGTGTCTAGTAAGATTCTCTAGTTTTAACCCTAATTTTTACACAACTGACATGTCTGTAACGTCTGTAGTGACGTTGGAGACGTTGGAGACGCAACTGGAAGTAGTGAAACATGATGAAAGGACGAAGGCCTAAGAACGAAGACATCATTTGGAGAGGGAGATATGGGAGATATGGGAGATGGGACTGCACTGGACACCTACATCCTCAGTCAACTCATACACTGCAACAATGCGTAGCGGCGTAGCGTGAAACGCTGTCAAGGCATGGCAGTGGTGGCAAAGTGGCAGCTGCCCAAAGAAACACACCTATCAGTGCCTATCAGTGCCTATCAGTCTCTGACAGGCCCAACCCCTGCGCCTCGTAAAGTCGAACTTTTTGGTCGCTGGCTGCAGCCGACTCCAGGCGATGGCCCTGTCAACGCCAACTCCTGACATCAACGTCGAAGTATGCCAAAGTCTACACGTGACAGAACCCAAAAAAATCGCAACAAAGAATCACTTGCAGCTTTTGCCACTTCCAAGTGCCGGAGCTGTCTCAGTGTTGGTTCGAGTTATCGATATGACAAACCGCACCTGGTTCAAAATGGTTCAAACCGACAAAACTATGACAAACTGTGCATGATTTTCCATGTTGGTTCAACCTCCCACCGTGTGGCATAGCATGGCAAAGCATGAAGCCCAACTCCCAAGTCCTGGCGCATCGCATCTTCCGCATCCAGCGCAGCTGACGGCATCCTCAAGGTTTGACACCCACTGTTCAAACATGTTACCTGTTACAGTACAATTTTGAGATTCAACTCCATCGTTCGACATGGTTTCAGCCAGGTACAGTACCTGGCCGGTGGCCTCTAAAGTCCAAACGATGAAAGATGAAAGATGTTTCGAAGCAACCTGATGCTACACCGATTGCCTAAAAACATCTTGTAATGTTTGGTTGAAATAGTTTTTCTTTGAAAGACACCCCGGTATCATCCGGTACCAAGCTCTGCCTTCTAAAATGATGGTTTGAAATGCCTCAAGATGCCTCAAGCATAGTCTTCCACATGAGTCCTCTATAATTTTTCCATTTTGAAAACTAGCGGATTTTGAGGTTTGGCTTCACGCGCCTCGGCACATCTCGGTACACCGTCGTATCCACCGACTTCCTGCCAGGTTCACAGCGGACTCGACAGCTGGGATCAGTGCGCGGCGCCACGAAAAAACCATTTGCACCTCAATTTCCTCAATCAATACCATGTTTGTACGGCTGGTATTTGTTGACATTTGCTGAATCTAGTACAGCACGACGCCTGAAACCCAAATAAAAAAAATCTTAGCTGCTGAGGGCGAAGGTAGGAGCCTCTGCATTGGCTTTATCGGCACTCGCGTCTGAGAGGTCAAGACTTGCACTGGGGTTTCAAAGAAAACCAATACAAGCGGTCCACACGACACGTACGTGCAACGCGTTGGCAGGATCTTTTTTTATGATGTAAAACTACGAGTATGTAATAAATTAGAAAGGACCCAGGTTCATCTCTTCAGATTCAAACCGAAGCCAAGTTTGTACCCTTCAAAATCGATTCCGGAAAATCTTGGAAAGGTTAAGACTCCCTGCCTCCAATTCTTTCTTTGCGGCTCCCTGTGCAGAAGGCCCATGAGCCATCTCCTAGCTGCTGCATGGAACTTCAATCTTCCTCCCACAAACTACTGCGGCATCTTGAAAGGGTAGCAATGCTTGCCTTTCGAGAGCCTCGAAGTTCACTCGGTGTTTTGATGTATTTTGTACAGTAAAACATCCAAGTTGGAGCTCCAAGTTAGAGCACTTCATCCAATTCATATCCCATTCATATCCAACTCGTCATTTCCAATTTATTCATATCCAATTCATTCATATCCGATTCATATCCCATTCTTGTAACGCTGCTTCTCTTCTCTTTACCAACAACCGGCCTGCAAAATGGTCAAGCCACAGCATCGCCACTAAAACTCGACCTGGTGTACATCTCCATTCAGAACATACCTTTTGCATCTACTATGCATCTACTCTGATTGCATGTCCTGAGGAAAAAAACAGCTCAAAACATGCATAGGTGAGAGAGAAGGAGAGAAGAGATGCCAGAGAAGGGTAGAGGAAGAAAGGCGCAAGAGAAGGCGCAAGAGAAGAAAGGTGGTATGTAGTATGTTGCAGCTGGTAGCAGGATTTCTTATGGATCCACCTGTTTCCAGTAAATTTCTTATTCCACCCGGTTCCACCCGGTTCCACCTACTTCACTCGTGTAGACGCAGTCACAACCGGTGATCCACATGGGTCAAGTTGGCAGGTTGAAGATGCACACGCCTCACCACCTCACCGTGTGAGCCGCTGCCATCGCCCGAGGTTCAGCATGCAGCATCGCCCAGTGCCGTACGGCCTTTGCGACCTGAGCTGACCGAACAGACGTCATGCGACATCGGAAGCAGCGACCTGCTGTTGCTTATGGAGCTTCATTGAGCCATCCTAAGCGATGATAATAACCAAGGGACCAACAATGTTTGACGCAGAAAAAGTTGTGATCACAAACAAATTCTTGAGGATGAGATCCTGAGGACGAGATCCTCTGAGAAAGGGGCATTGATCGATTGTGCTTATGGACACTTGTGGTCGTTATGACTCTCACTGTAGGACACAGGGCATGTTAAGGGAATTCAGATTCAAATGATCAGGTGAGGACACTGGCCAGGTGAAAGTCGACTGCAGGAGTGATTTTTTTTGCGGTGAAACCTTGCCGAAACGCAGCCAAGCTGAGGCATTGCTGAGTATTCCGTGTCTATTGACGGCCATGACCTGCTGAACATGTTAAGGCAGCTACAAAACAATTCAGCTGGCCCTTGTGCAACGTGCCAAGTTTTTGGCAAAAACCAACGTGTGAGGATGCTCGGGACCGAGGGTGCGCTCACTGGCCTCCAAAGCTCTCCTGTAGAGCGGCTCTGCATCTTTCAGCAGGCCCATGGCTCTGAGGCATTCTGCCAAATTGTTGACTGAGACCAATGTGTGAAGATGCTCCGCACCGAGAGTGCGCTCTTGGGCCTCTAAAGCTCTCCTGAAGAGCGGCTCTGCATCTTTCCGCAGGCCCATGTCTTGGAGGCAAAGTGCCAAATTGTTGACTGAGACCAATGTGCGAGGATGCTCCGCACCGAGAGTGCGCTCGCGGGCTTCCAAAGCTCTCCTGAAGAGCGGCTCTGCATCTTTCAGCAGGCCCATGGCTTGGAGGCAAAGTGCGAGATTGTTGACAGAGGACAATGTGTGAGGATGCTCCGCACCGAGAGTGCGCTCACGGCATTCCAAAGCTCTCCTGTAGAGCGGCTCTGCATCTTTCCGCAGGCCCATGTCTTCGAGGCAACCTGCCAAACTGTTGACTGAGACCAATGTGTGAGGATGCTCCGCACCGAGAGTGCGCTCACGGCATTCCAAAGCTCTCCTGTAGAGCGGCTCTGCATCTTTCGGCAGGCCCATGTCTTGAAGGCAAAGTGCGAGATTGTTGATTGAGACCAAGGTGTCAGGATGTTCCGCACCGAGAGTGCGCTCATAGGCTTCCAAAGCTCTCCTGTAGAGCGGCTCTGCATCTTTCAGCAGGCCCATGTCTTGGAGGCAACCTGCCAAATTGTTGACTGAGACCAATGTGTGAGGATGCTCCGCACCGAGAGTGCGCTCACGGCATTCCAAAGCTCTCCTGTAGAGCGGCTCTGCATCTTTCGGCAGGCCCATGTCTTGAAGGCAAAGTGCGAGATTGTTGATTGAGACCAAGGTGTCAGGATGTTCCGCACCGAGAGTGCGCTCCTGGGCTTCCAAAGCTCTCCTGTAGAGCGGCTCTGCATCTTTCAGCAGGCCCATGTCTTGAAGGCAACCTGCCAGATTGTTGATTGAGGCCAATGTGTCAGGATGTTCGGCACCGAGAGTGCGCTCACGGGCTTCCAAAGCTCTCCTGTAGAGCAGCTCTGCATCTTTCAGCAGGCCCATGGCTCGCAGGCAACCTGCCAAATTGTTGACTGAGACCAATGTGTCAGGATGTTCGGCACCGAGAGTGCGCTCATGGGCTTCCAAAGCTCTCCTGAAGAGCGGCTCTGCATCTTTCCGCAGGCCCATGGCTTCGAGGCAACCTGCCAAATTGTTGAGTGAGAGCAATGTGTGAGGATGCTCCGCACCGAGAGTGCGCTCCTGGGCTTCCAAAGCTCTCCTGTAGAGCGGCTCTGCATCTTTCGGCAGGCCCATGGCTTGGAGGCAAAGTGCGAGATTGTTGATTGAGACCAATGTGTCAGGATGTTCGGCACCGAGAGTGCGCTCACGGGCTTCCAAAGCTCTCCTGTAGAGCGGCTCTGCATCTTTCCGCAAGCCCATGGCTTCGAGGCAAACTGCCAAATTGTTGACTGAGACCAATGTGTCAGGATGCTCCACACCGAGGGTGCGCTCACGGTCCTCCAGAACTTCGCTCAGCAAAATCTTGCTATCCGGGAAGTAGCCTCGCTTCTGCAGAGCTGTTCCCAAACGCGCTTTCGCAGCAATCTTGAGGCCAGGAGTCTGAGCAGCCGCTTCGCGTGCGCGGAGAGCATCTAACAGGCGAGATCGAGCATTGGCAACACCGTCCTCGCTAGCCACCCGGAGAACCACACAGCAGCGCTCTGGCTGCCCGGGCTCATTCAACAGCTTGTCACCCAGATTTGTGCCGGGTGGCTTTCCCGCTGCCTCCATCTCAGGTGTTGGCCTCACTGAAATGTCGTAGGCATTCTCTGGATCGATGAGCAAAGGAATGCAGAACGATGCACGTGGTGGATACACTCTCCTCACATAGTCTTCACCATGAAGTTCCAGATCTCTCTTAATCATATTCCTGAAATTGTTATCTAAGAGTTCCATTCGGTCTGACCATTGGTCTGGAGGTTTAGGGACGGTGTACACACCACGCCCCCACCAGGCGTTTGCACTTTTTCCCTCTGTTCTCAGTGAGGCCCATACCTCCGCAGCTTCTTTCTCAAGGGCCGTGATGTTTCTGAAAGGTAGCTCCTCTGTGTAGTGGAAAAAAACCTTGGCACCTGGGCCTGATGACAAATCAATTGCATCTTTCCAAACAACGATGCCAGTTCGAAGATGCTTCCAAGAATGTTCGAAATCCTTGCAGTCCTGGTACTCTTCACTTTGGAACTCCCCACCCTCTCGGTAAAAGCTTTCGAAGTAGCATCGCAAGTCGTCCACAGTGGAAGTTGCCCTCATGGCTTGGACAAAGGCAACGAGAAACAAATACTGAGCTACGGAAGCAAATGTGCAATCTGCAGTTTTCCTATGGAGCTTAGAGATCTCCATGCAATCATATAGGGGCGTGGTACCATATGGTTAATATGTAGTCATACCTTGCTATACCGAGCTACCAGCGAGCTACACTTGGTACCTTGAATGCATTGGTACCTTGAATTTGCTACCTTAAAACAATTCCACCTTAAAGCCAGCTCCAAGCAGTGGGTTGCTATGCGTTGCTATGCTGCTGCTGAAAGATGCTCCTGGATATGTCTGCCTCCGAGCCAAAGGCACCTCCAAGCTCGGCGCTCTGCTAGGCTTGTGGTCCGGCCAATCCTTCAACCTGGATCCAGCTACCACCTCAAGACTATGATGCAACGGTACCTTAGGAAAAAAAACAGCCATGATGCATCTGTTAGAGGCAATAGCTGAACTTCTGCCTTGAGAAACCTCAAAGCTCATGAGTGTCCTGCAAGCAAAATTGACCATATCAAATATCAACCAAACAGTGCCCCATGCTGCCCGGTCTTGGTGCCAAGGAACGATTCGGTCGTGCCCTGCAGGGGAAGGCTGTTGTAGCTCTGGAGACCTGGAATTGATGGGATAATATCGCAGAGACCTCCCAAAACTTCATAATGTCAGGTGGAGACCTCCCAAACTTGTTGGGCACTGCACAGCCTGGGAGGAGGTTCCAATACGGAGGAAGACTTCAAATAAACAACAGGTTAGGGAGTCTTTCTGGTATCATGGCAAGCCCCTTGAATTTGAAACCAACTTGACTACCACCTAGAGCTGGAACCCCTGTGGAGGGCTTGAATCTGCAGGAGTTACTGACAGGATACTGTTGGGACTTGAATATGTCCTGTAGCGCTTGCACACTTACATGAAATGACCTGGCCACATTGTAATATTTCACCCGCCTCAATTGTCAATCCCCTATTTAACAAGCATTTAAGGTCAAGTCATGTCACGCCAGCATTCAGTCATGAACATCCACTAGGGCATGGGTGAGGCAGTAGCTCACTACGATTCCTAATGCCGCCTCCTCCTTTACAGTATGGATATTCACCCTTGCCTAAGATCCTTGTTTAAGCTCACGGCCGGGTTAACGACCCGGTAGAAACATCCCGTTTTTCGGCATCATGCACCGCTGCATCCATTGGTAGATGAACATAGAAAGAAGAGGCGGAGATGCTTTAGAAATTTTGAATTAAAGTGGAAGCATTTCAAAACAAAATAGCAATGAGACTTGGGGAATTCTCACAATTTTAGGTTTAGAAGTAGAGAAATGTTAACGTGGAAATGAACGTTAAAGTTTAATTTTGAGATACTATCCTTTTTTTTACACAGATTCTACCACTTCGAGTTAAATGAATGTGGTGTACAGGATCGTCCATCGTTCGACATGGTTTCAGCCAGGTACAGTCCATGGCCGATGGCCTCTAAAGTCGAAACGATGTAAGATGTTTCGGATCAACTTGATGCTACACCGATTGCCTAAAAACATCTTGAAATGCTTGGTTGAAATAGTTTTTCTTTGAAAAGACACCCCGGTACCATTCCAAGCTCTGCCTTGTAAAATGATGGTTTGAAATGCCTCAAGATGCCTCAAGCATATTCTTCCACATGAGCCCTCTATAGTTTTTCCATTTTGAAAACTAGCGGATTTTGAGGGCGGCCCCTCAGCCTCGGCACATCTCGGTATCTCACCGTTTCCACCGAGTTCGTGCCAGGTTCACAACGGACTCGGCAGCGGGGATCAGTACGGCTGGTATTTGTACGGCTAAGATCGTTAGGTTTTTGCACGGCTGGTATTTGTTGACGTTTGCAGAATCTAGTGCAGCACGACGCCTGAAACCCAAATCAAAAAAAATTAACTGCTGAGGGCGAAGGTAGGAGCCTCTGCATTGGCTTTATCGACACTCGCATCTGAGAAGACTTGCACTGGGGCTTTCAAAGAAAACCAGTACAAGCGGTCCACACGACACGTACGTGCAACGCGTTGGCAGCAACTGCTTTTGATAATGCAATAAATATGTAATAATTAGAAAGGACTCAGGTTCATCTCTTCGGATTCAAACTTTGTACCCTTCAAAATCGATTCCGGAAAATCCCGGAAAGGTTAAGACTCCCTGCCTCCAGTTCCTTCATCTGTGCGGCTCCCTGTGCAGAAGGCCCATGAGCCATCTCCTAGCTGCTGCATGGAGGAACTTCAATCTTCCTCCCACAAACTACTGCGGCATCTTGAAAGGGTTGCAATGCTTGCGTTTCGAGAGAATGGAGCTTCACTTGGTATTTTGTACCGTAAAACATTGGAGCTCCAAGTTAGAGCACTTCATCCAATTCATAAAACATTCATATCCAACTCATATCCAATTCATATCCCATTCATATCCAATTCATATCCCATTCATATCGCAATGATATCCACATCAAATCCAACTCATATCCAATTCACATCCCATTCATATCCGATTCATATCCCATTCTTGTAACGCTGCTTCTCTTCTCTTTACCAACAACCGGCCTGCAAAATGGTCAAGCCATAGCATCTTCACTAGCCTGTCATATACAACATGGTCTTAGGATGCCTTAGGAAACTACTGCTGAACAACTCATTTTGTTTAAGCAACTAAAACTCGACATGGTGTACATCTCCATTCAAAACATACCTTTTGCATCTACTATGCATCTACTCTGATTGCATGTCCTGAGGAAAAAACAGCTCAAAACATGCCGGGGTCTCTACTGCAAAGTCATTCATGAAAAAAGTGAAAGAAAAAAAGAATACGAAAAGGACAGGAAGAGATCTGAAAGAAGGATAGAAGAAGATAGGTGAGAGAGAAGGAGAGAAGAGATGCCAGAGAAGGGTGAGAAAGGCGCAAGAGAAGAAAGGCGCAAGAGAAGAAAGGTGGTATGTAGTATGTTGCAGCTGGTAGCAGGATTTCTTATGGATCCACCATGATCCACCTGTTTCAGCCTGTTTCCATCAAATTTCTTTTTCCACCCGGTTCCACCTACTTCACTCGTGTAGACGCAGTCACAACCGGTGATCCACATGGGTCAAGTTGGCAGGTTGAAGATGCCACGCCTCACCACCTCACCGTGTGAGCCGCTGCCATCGCCCGAGGTTCAGCATGCAGCATCGCCCAGTGCCGTACGGCCTTTGCGACCTGAGCTGACGGAACAGACTTCATGCGACATCGGAAGCAGCGACCTGCTGTTGCTTATGGAGCTTCATTGAGGCCATCCTAAGCAATGATAATAACCAAGGGACCAACAATGTTTGACGCAGAAAAAGTTGTTGATCACAAACAAATTCTTGAGGATGAGATCCTGAGGACGAGATGCGCTGAGACAGGGGCACTGATCGGTTGTGCTTATGGACACTTGTGGTCGTTATGACTCTCACTATAGGACACAGGGCATGTTAAGGGAATTCAGATTCAAATGATCAGGTCGGGACACTGGCCAGGTGAAAGTCGACTGCAGGAGTGACTTTTTTTGCGGTGAAACCTTGCCGAAACGCAGCCAAGCTGAGGCATTGCTGAGTATTCCGTGCCTATTGACGGCCATGACCTGCTGAACATGTTAAGGCAGCTACAAAACAATTCAGCTGGCCCTTGAGCAAACTGCCAAGTTTTTGGCCAAGTTTTTGGCAAAAACCAACGTGTGAGGATGCTCGGCACCGAGGGTGCGCTCACTGGCCTCCAAAGCTCTCCTGTAGAGCGGCTCTGCATCTTTCAGCAGGCCCATGACTTGAAGGCAACCTGCCAGATTGTTGATTGAGACCAATGTTTCAGGATGCTCTTCACCGAGGGTGCGCTCACGGGCCTCCAAAGCTCTCCTGTAGAGCGGCTCTGCATCTTTCAGCAGGCCCATGGCTCTGAGGCAACCTGCCAGATCGTCGACTGAGAACAATGTGTCAGGATGTTCGGCACCGAGAGTGCGCTCCTGGGCTTCTAAAGCTCTCCTGAAGAGCGGCTCTGCATCTTTCAGCAGGCCCATGGCTTTGAGGCAACCTGCCAAATTGCTGATTGAGACCAATGTGTCAGGATGTTCGGCACCGAGAGTGCGCTCCTGGGCTTCTAAAGCTCTCCTGAAGAGCGGCTCTGCATCTTTCAGCAGGCCCATGGCTTTGAGGCAACGTGCCAAATTGCTGATTGAGACCAATGTGTCAGGATGTTCGGCACCGAGGGTTCTCTCACGGCATTCCAAAGCTCTCCTGTAGAGCGGCTCTGCATCTTTCAGCAGGCCCATGGCTTGAAGGCAACCTGCCAGACCGTGGACTGAGACCAATGTGTCAGGATGCTCCGCACCGAGAGTGCTCTCACGGGCTTCCAAAGCTCTCCTGTAGAGCGGCTCTGCATCTTTCAGCAGGCCCATGAATCCAAAACAAACTGCCAGACCGTTGACTGAGACCAATGTATCAGGATGCTCTTCACCGAGGGTGCGCTCACGGGCCTCCAAAGCTCTCCTGTAGAGCGGCTCTGCATCTTTCAGCAGGCCCATAGCTTGAAGGCAACCTGCCAGATTGTTGATTGAGCCCAATGTGTGAGGATGCTCCGCACCGAGAGTGCGCTCACGGGCTTCTAAAGCTCTCCTGTAGAGCGGCTCTGCATCTTTCAGCAGGCCCATGGCTTGGAGGCAAGCTGCCAAATTGTTGATTGAGAGCAATGTGTCAGGATGCTCCGCACCGAGAGTGCTCTCACTGGCTTCCAAAGCTCTCCTGTAGAGCGGCTCTGCATCTTTCAGCAGGCCCATGAATCCAAAACAAACTGCCAGACCGTTGATTGAGACCAATGTGTAAGGATGCTCCGCACCGAGAGTGCTCTCACTGGCTTCCAAAGCTCTCCTGTAGAGCGGCTCTGCATCTTTCAGCAGGCCCATGTCTTGGAGGCAAACTGCCAAATTGTTGATAAGGACCAATGTGTGAGGATGCTCCGCACCGAGGGTGCTCTCACTGGCCTCCAAAGCTCTCCTGTAGAGCGGCTCTGCATCTTTCAGCAGGCCCATGGCTTTGAGGCAAACTGCCAGACCGTTGATTGAGGCCAAGGTGTCAGGATGCTCCGCACCGAGGGTGCTCTCACTGGCCTCCAAAGCTCTCCTGTAGAGCGGCTCTGCATCTTTCAGCAGGCCCATGGCTTCGAGGCAACCTGCCAGACCGTTCACTGAGACCAATGTGTCAGGATGCTCTTCACCGAGGGTGCGCTCACGGGCCTCCAAAGCTCTCCTGTAGAGCGGCTCTGCATCTTTCCGCAGGCCCATGGCTCTGAGGCAACCTGCCAGATCGTCGACTGAAACCAATGTGTGAGGATGCTCGGCACCGAGAGTGCGCTCACGGGCTTCCAAAGCTCTCCTGAAGAGCGGCTCTGCATCTTTCGGCAGGCCCATGGCATGGAGGCAAGCTGCCAAATTGTTGACTGAGAGCAATGTGTTAGGATGTTCGGCACCGAGGGTGCGCTCACGGTCCTCCAGAACTTTGCTCAGCAAAATCTTGCTATCCGGGAAGTAGCCTCGCATCATTAGAGCTGTTCCCAAACGCGCTTTCGCAGCAATCTTGAGGCCAGGAGTCTGAGCAGCCGCTTCGCGTGCGCGGAGAGCATCTAGCAGGCGAGATCGAGCATTGGCAACGCCGTCCTCGCCAGCCACCCGGAGAACCACACAACAGCGCTCTGGCTGCCCGGGCTCATTCAACAGCTTGTCACCCAGATTTGTGCCGGGTGGCTTTCCCGCTGCCTCCATCTCAGGTGTTGGTCTCACTGAAATGTCGTAGGCATTCTCTGGGTCGATGAGCAAAGGAATGCAGAACGATGCACGTGGTGGATACACTCTTCTCACATAGTCTTCACCATGAAGTTCCACATCTCTCTTAATCATATTCCTGAAATTGTTATCTAAGAGTTCCATTCGGTCTGACCATTGGTCTGGAGGTTTAGGGACGGTGTACACACCACGCCCCCACCAGGCGTTTGCACTTTTTCCCTCTGTTCTCAGTGAGGCCCATACCTCCGCAGCTTCTTTCTCAAGGGCCGTGATGTTTCTGAAAGGTAGCTCCTCTGTGTAGTGGAAGAAAGCCTTGGCACCTGGGCCTGATGACAAATCAATGGCATCTTTCCAGACAACGATGCCAGTTCGAAGATGCTTCCAAGAATGTTCGAAATCCTTGCTGTCCTGGTACTCTTCACTTTGGAACTCCCCACCCTCCCGGTAGAAGCTTTCGAAGTAGCGTCGCAAGTCGTCCACAGTGGAAGTTGCCCGCATGGCTTGGACAAAGGCAACGAGAAACAAATAATGAGCTACGGAAGCAAATGTGCAATCTGCAGTTTTCCTATGGAGCTTAGAGATCTCCATGCAATCATATGGGGCGTGGCACCATATGGTTAAACTATGTTAATATGTAGTCATACTTTGCTATACCGAGCTACCAGCGAGCTACGATTGGTACCTTGAATGCATTGGTACCTTGAATGCATTGGTACCTTGAATTAGCTACCTCAAAACAATTCTACCCTAAAGCCAGCTCCAAGCAGTGGGTTGCTATGCGTTGCTATGCTGCTGCTGACAGATGCTCCTTGAAATGCCTGCCTTCGAGCCAAATGCATATCCAAGCTCTGCTAGGCCTGTGGCCCGGCCAATCCTTCAACATGGATCCAGCTACCACCTCAAGACTATGATGCAACGGTACCTTGGGAACAGAAAAAAACAGCCATGATGCATCTGTTGGAAGCAGTAGCTGAACTTCTGCCTTGAGAAACCTCAAAGCTCATGAGTGTCGTGCAAGCAAATTGACCATATCAAATATCAACCAAACAGTGCCCCATGCTGCCCGGTCTTGGTGCCAAGGAACGATTCAGTCGTGCGCTTCCGGGGAAGAATGCTGTAGCTCTGGAGACCTGGAATTGATCAGAATTCTGGAATCTATGCCAGGTGGAGACCTCCCAAAACTTCATAGTGAAACGCTCCAAGAAGATGGTCCACAAGGTAATTTTCCCCTTAGATCTACAATTGGCATGGTTTTCGTCATGCTGGAATCCATCTTTGACTTTCATGAGCGGTGGGCACTGCACAGCTTGGAGGTTCCAATGTGGGGGAAGACTTCAAATAAACAACAGGTTAGGGAGCTTTTCTGGTATCATTGCAAGCCCCTTGAATTTGTCAGAAGTGAAGCCAACTTGACTACCACCCCTCTGGAACCCCTGTGGAGGGCTTGAATCTGCAGGAGTTACTGACAGGATACTGTTGGGACTTGAAGATGTCCTGTAGCGGTTGCAGTTACATGAAATGACCTGGCCTTGTAATATTTCACCCGCCTCAACTGTCAATCCCCTAACAAACATTTAAGGTCAAGTCATGTCAGGTCAGCATTCATTCATATCCACTAGGGCATGGGTGAGGCAGTAGCTCATACGATTCCTGATGCCGCCTCCTTTATTACAGTATACATTAGGACTCTCCATGTCCTCTTTGTTTAAGGCTATGGTCAGGAGGGGTACCCCCAGCTGGAACTATTTCTTGGGTGACTGGAACTATTTAAAATATGACTAGAACTACGTATATTTGAAAATGATAAAGTTGAATTTTGAGATATTATCCTTTTTTCAAAGATTCTACCACTTAGGGTTAAATGAATGTGGTGTACAGAATCGTCCATCGTTCAACATGGTTTCAGCCAGGTACAGTACCTGGCCGATGGCCTCTAAAGTCGAAACGATGAAAGATGAAAAATGTTTCGAAGCAACCTGATGCTACACCGATTGCCTCAAAGAAAAAACATCTTCTAATTTTTGGTTGAAATAGTTTTTCTTCGAAAAAGACACCCCGGACCAGGGTACCATTCCGAGCTCTGCGTTGTAAAATGATGGTTTGAAATGCCTCAAGATGCCTCGAGCATAGTCTTCCACATGAGCCCCGCTAGGCACATCTCGGTATCTCACCGTTTCCACCGAGTTCCTGCCAGGTTCACAACGGACTCGACAGCTGGGATCAGTGCGTGGCGCCACGAAAAAACCATTTGCATCTCAATGTCCTCAATCAATATCATTCAATACCATTTTTGTACGGCTGGTATTTGTACGGCTAGGATCGTTAGGTTTTTGTACGGCTGGTACTTGTTGACATTTGCTGAATCTAGTGCAGCACGATGCCTGAAAGCCAAATAAGAGACTCAACTGCTGAGGGCAAAGGTAGGAGCCACTGCATTGACTTTATCGCCACTCGCGTCTGAAAGGTCAAGACTTGCACTGGGGCTTTCAAAGAAAACCAATACAAGCGGTCCACACGACACGTATGTGCAACGCGTTGGCAGCAACTTTTTTGATAATGTAACAATGTAAAACTAAATGTAATGAATTATAAAGGACTCAGGTTCATCTCTTCGGATTCAAACTTTGTACCCTTCAAAATCGATTCCGGAAAATCCCGGAAAGGTTAAGACTCCCTGCCTCCAATTCCTTCTGTGCTGCTCCCTCTGCAGAAGGCCCATGAGCCATCTCCTAGCTGCTGCATGGAACTTCGATCTTCCTCCCACAAACTACTGCGACATCTTGAAAGGGTAGCGTTGCTTGCGTTTCGAGAGCCTCAAGGTTCACTTGGTATTTTGTACAGTAAAACATCCAAGTTGGAGCTCCAAGTTAGAGCACTTCATCCAATTCATATCCCATTCATATCCAATTCATATCCCAATCATATCCGATTCATATCCAATTCACATCCCAGTCATATCCAATTCATATCCTATTTACAGTATACCCAATTCATATTCCATATCCAATTCAAATCCCTATTTTTTTCCAATTCATCTCCAGTGCATGTCCAAGTCATATCCCATTCATATCTACTTGGGGATGGTGCAGTCCAGACTCCAGAAGAGCATTGCCCGCACTTGGGGATGTATTGCCAAGCTGATACAAAGGGCTCCATCCACACCAGTTGGCACAACCTCCTGCTGTCCCAGAGGTGGCACCAGTGGCTGAACCAGTGCAATCGCCCACGTATTGCAAAGAGCCCAGAGGGACCCACTTGCACCAGTCAGGTCGGTACCTACTGGCACCAGCTGGCACATGAGTACCCATAGCTAGCAGGATTTACATAGCCACTGCAGTCTGGCACATACTGCTGGGAGGCCAGGGAAACCCATTGGCACCAATCAGGCTGTGAAAGGCACAGTGTCAACAACAGAAGAGACAGGAACTTGATCATGTCAGCGTTCTCTGCGAAAATGCCAACCTCTCAAATGCTATGAGCCCAAAGACTGCAGGTGCACTACACAATGGTTTGTCTGATGAGTTTGGTGAACTGTGTTTTGCCTATATGTTCAAAAAAACACAGCCTCTCCACCTACGATTGCATCGAGAATGACAAGCCGCATCTGATCTGTTTTCCTCAAATTGAAAAGTGAATTCCAAAACCAACTGTGGGCATTGTGTATCAATCTGCTTGGAAATTGGCTGTGACTCTGCCTAGAATCATAATCATGATCATCATCGTGAGCGTCGTCCTGGTCATAATCATCAATATCATCAATGTCATCATTGATAGTAGTCACCATTGATAGTAATCATCCTCGATAATAATCATGAGTAACGATAATCATCATTACTAACAATGATAATGGCAATAAGAACTGTCAATAACATTAATGTTATCATTACAATTATTGCTAACATGATTGTCAATAGTTGCTGCAATAGATAATAACATGTAATAAACATATGACCAACAACAACCGCAGCAACAGAAGAACCATCTCATCCATCTCATCCCTCGGGCGAACTTGGCAACTGCGATCAGTTTTTTTGGTCATCTTAGCATCGTCCACGACAACTTTCTCGGCATCTCTTTGTGCCAAATCTCACCTTGAAAACCAAACTTCTCATTTGTAGAATTTGTAGACCTCGAAGTGAACCATCATCTACTCCAGTTAGACATAGCTAGACTCTAGAAGACCACACTTTCTGCATCCGTCTCTCCAGAGCTGCTATAGCGGCTATATGCCTCCTGACACCACTGCCAGATCCGTTGCTTCTCAATGGCACGCGCTTGCGCAGCACAGGGCGGATCGTGGGGATCTGAGAACATCAAGTCCAGGTGATGGGCACCCAGATCCAGCACCAAGGATATTTGGGAACCGTCCTGGATAGACACAAAGGGACAAGATGGGAGATTGGTAGAGGATGTATGATATATGTATGCATAAATATATATATATATATACGCATATGTATATCCATATGTATATTATGGATATATATATATATAATTATATATATATGTATATATGTACATATATAACCAAGATCACAGCATTTGGTAAACCCCCAACACTTCAATTCCATTCAAAATTCCACAACAGAGTTGGGAACATTGTTCACAAAATGAATCGGGGCCATCTCCTCGTTGATCTCCTGCACCATGGGACCTTCAGAGCCCTTGGAATTCTTGGGATAAACTCCCATGCCAGACCAGGGGTCTAGGGCTCCATTGCTCCACACCTCAGCTGTGGCGATGGGATAGGGATATCCAATGGATTATTGTGGGAAAGGAGCTCATAGAAATATGTTCGAAGCTTTGGTTCATATTGAGGTCTATTTCAACCATCATCCCTAGTAAATTTCAACCATCATCCCCCAAAAATGGCTGGATAAACCCATCAGCCCCAAGATCATTGGTTTCAATATCTTTAAGGGACTGATGGGTTTATCCAATCTCTGGTGGTTTCCATCAAAATCTTGAAAAATATTCATCCCCAGCCACCACCCAAAACAACTCCTCCACAACTCCAAGGGACTATGTTGCGGTGCTGCCCAATCTCGTCACGGCCACCGTAGTAGGCCGTTAGCCACGAGCTCCAGAGATCTGTGGTGTTTGGTGCACCAAACAACCCTTGGGCGGACAGCTCTGCACCACATGTACCTTGGCAAAAAATATGGAATGCTTGGGTGAAAACCTTCGGAAAACACGAGTTTTGACTGTTTTGACTGGACATGACCTGTTTCAAAATGTGGGTAAACCTGGAAAATCACAGATAAAATGTGGTTCTTGTTCACCGAAAATGAGGTTGTTTGGATCCCCAAATCATGAGAAATCATCACATCAAGCGCCAGACCAACGTGCCCAAGCCATGGTCTGTTGGTTTCTGAACACTACAACCAACCATGGCGGATCAGATTGACTAGCCCAAAGGTGGGTTTTACATACTGAAGACTACTGGTACTTGATTTAATCTGAGATAACACACAAATTCAGGGTCTTCTGAAAATTCATGTCCTGAAATCAATTCTGCTACTGGTTGGTTTTTGTTCCAAGTGCTCATTTTGGACCAAAACAGCATCGCCAAGAGACCCGGTTGAGGACCCCTAGGGCCTGTGATGCTGGCGACCTGGGCTGCGAAGCATCCTGGTTGGTGAAAAACATCAATGCCTATAACAAGACACAAAAAAAACAGGTAGATACACATATCTCTATCCATACACATCCATACATACATACATATATATATATATATAATAATAATAATTATTATTATTATATCATATATATGTATATTATACATGTATATCATACCAACATCAACCTCAACTGTCCACGGCATCTGCCACGTGGCATTCCATTTTTGCCCAGCCACGGTGTAGTTGCGAGGCGTTCCATAGGGCCACGGCGGCCAATAGAAATCGCGACCCACACCGCGGGCGCTGATCTGCGAGAGGTCGTCGTTGCCTTGGGTTTTTTTCATGGGGATATAATGGGGATAATATATTAATTTTATATATATATATATAATATATATATATATATGTAATATATATATATATGATATATATATATATATGATATATATATATGATATATGGAAATGGAATCATTTTCCAACTATTGTCCAATTACCAATATGTTATATATGTATAATATGTTGTATATAGGCATGTAATATAATGATATATATATATAGATATATGGAATCCATGTCCAACTATTGTCCAACTATTGTGTGGTTATCACCTATTATCCAACTATTACCCAACTATTGGCAAATATAACTATTTATCCAGAAACGGGATCATTATCCAATTATCCAACTATTGTATGGTTAGTTTCCTCAGGATAGGAACCATGCCCACTATAAATCATTGCGCTATTTAGAACTGGCCATCTATCATAATCTATCCCAGAACTATTGGCCATTATCCAATTCTCCAATACTATTGTTATCAATAATCAATTATCAAAATTATAACTGGTCATGATTATCATAATCAATTATGATATCAAAATTATCAATGATCAATAGTATTGTTTATAACTGGTCATCTATCATAGCCATGTCATAATTATCCCAGTTATTAAACTATCCCATAATAATATATTGGGATTACCTACAAGTATATGGTTATCTATTATAACTGGGTCAGTTCTTAGTAATATATGGTTATGATAGATATCCCATTATCTATTGGTCAGTTCTTCAATCCCAGTACTGGGTCCATGAAAGATAGAATATTTTCCCAGTTCCATGCAGCGACAAGCGAAGACAAGACTGGGATCCACAAGGATTGATAAATCGAAATCGTATCAACTGGATATTAGAAATAACTGGAAAATACCAGTAATTAGAAAAACTATTAGAAATATCCAGTAAAATAATATCTGATTTACAATTAAAATAACTGATTAGTTGGAACAGAAATAACTGGATTGGCAGATCTGATATCAACTAATCATTACTAATCTAAAGTCAGATCTACCAATCAAAACTAATCTCAAAGCTGCCAAGTTGCAAACAATGCTGGTCCACGCGAACGTTTTCTCCACGCTACCAGTGAAGTTACAAGGGGCTTCAATCTGAGCACATCGACTTACCGGGCACAGCGGGCACTTGTCGCATGCCTCGGTTGGATCCATGGTGTTTCATCGCTGCTCTAAGTGGTGATGAAAAAACAGCTAGTTCTAAAGCTAAATTACAGTAAAGGGTATTCTCAAACACAACAAAGCCACAAAGTCTCGTCTGTTTTTGGTGCTCCCTCAGTTTCCCGGATTTCTTTGGGAAAAAAATCGAGGAAACCCCATGAAAACCTCAACATTTGGGCAAAATCCACCAGCAGACAGGGCAAGTAGGGCATTTTGCTCCACTTGGAGATGACGGTTTTTGCGTCGATTGTGAGACCTGGGAGCTGCAGTTGGGAACTGTTGGAAATTATGAAACGATACGAAATAATTGGAGATTATCTGAGTGTTATCATAATTGGAGATGATCTGAGTGTTTCTTACTTTTTTTTTGAAATTATGGATCATCACCAAGATACTGTAGATAATCACTGTTGGAACTATAGATAATCTATTAGATAATGGGATTTTATTGAGATAAACCATCTACCAACTGGTGCAGGATTTCGCAACCATCCATAGTAGATCTGGAAAATCCATGGTTTCCCGTTCGGAACATGATCTGCATATAGTGGGTTCTTGACTCCAAAATCACCATTTTATGGGCAGTACTGGTGATTCACCAACCTTCGGCAAATCTGAATGGAACTTCAAAGCGCCAAATCCAAAAGGTGTAAGTCCCTAGATTCCTCAAATCCCATTCATCAAAGATATATATATATATGTATACATACTATATACATATAACATATTATATCTATACCATATATATATATATAATGATACATATACATATACATATATATTATGCATGTATATATATATACTTATACCAGGATATATCAAGATATCCACCATCCACAGCCTCCGCACCTCTTGGGACATCTGCCAGCATGTCTTGGTGCCGCTCACGTTGTACCAGACGGCGGAGGCCTTGGTGACCTGCTCCGCCAAGCGCAGCAGCGGCTGCAGCTGTCGTTCAGACAGCTGGGCAGCGTTGCTCTGCAGCTGGGACCAATCCTGCGGTGGAGATGGGGATGGGGATATATATATATATATATGTATATATATAATATATAATATATATGTATATATGTATATATATATATTTATATATATATGTATTTCACTATGGTTTATAGGCATAGGTGATATATCTATACACTTAGCCTCTGGTGAACATACAAAAAGCTATTGAACATGGCCATTGAAATAGTGGATTTTCCCATTAATAGCATGGTGATGTTCCATTGCTATGTAAACGTTCACCAGAGGGTATGGATCATACAAAAAGCCGATGTTGGGAATATCATCATACATCAACATGGAATTACCAAGATTGTTTGGGAATTAATTTTATCCATCCAAAGGGAATTACCTGCAATAGGACATGGTTTTCTTGGAGATGTAACCCCAGTAACCAACCCCCTTTGACTTGGATGAGATCGCCAAGCATCAACTGATACTTTCAGATCTCCCAGGGTCACCTGAGGCTTGTGGCAACGGGAAATGCCCCGAGGAAAACTCAGATTTTACTCGGAAAAATCATCGATGAATCTGGGTTTGTCTGAAAATGTCGTGTACCCCATTGTACCCAATGGTTTTGCTGATCATTATCCCTACTAAATGGCTATAATTGGGGGTATACCCCATTTTCAGACATACCCATCTGGGATTCTCTAGCTAGCCATGTTTGATTACTGGAGGGTAGGATGCAAGTTTCCTTCAACACGATAAGTCAGGAACGTCCCAACGGGTAAATCCACCATTTTTTGGACTATCCCAGCATACACCACACATTTTTTTCTAAAATGGTTGGATTTTTATCTTCTATACCCCATGTTGAAATACCCATGCTGAACATATTTTCATGGGAAGATTATGATCGACCGATGAACCCTGGGTTTTTTCATGTTTTTCCCAGTAATATGAGGTACCAACCCCACCAACCCCACCAACCCACCATTTTTTTCGGCGCAGTCACGGTGTAATTCAGCTCCTTCAGGGATCCTTCCAGCTGCACCCCGAAGTCTTCGTTCAGATGGCTACAAGCCACACGCATGGGCCAGGCGGGAAGAGTACCACCATCGCCCACAGCCGAAGGGATGTAGGTGGATGGAAAGGGATAGTTCCCTTCAGCCAATAGAAAGTAGGCCCTTGGTGGCTTGATGGCTTGGTGGCTTTGATCACAGCCTCTGAAAAGCTGCAAGGGGAAATTGAGGTGTAAACTGGTGGTTCCAATGGTGGATGTTCCGAATGGGAGATGGTCTCATGCCATGTTTGCTGGAGGATACGTGTTGCAACAGTCCACAAACTGTTGGTTTTACCCCATTAAAGTGGCCAAGCTTCATCTCGCGTCAACAGGATTGGAGCCCTGATAGCCGTCGTTAGAAGGAATCTACCTATTTTGATTGGCAACATTCACACTGTTTTATAGTAGTAATGTTTTTCCTGTAATCTGTTGGTTCATGCTCGTTCTATCGCCATTTGCTGATTAAATTTTGGTTTTAACTCAGGCATACAACCCACTTATTTCAGCCTCATTGCAGTCTAAAAAAAATGGTTAAATCCTCATTTTGCTGGCTTAAAAGGCCATCCATAGTGTCCATTCCACTAATTACATTCGCCATTGTTGATGGTTGTTGAACTTTAATTGGTATGTAAATGTATGCAAAACATATGGTATGTGTATACATGTAATTATGTGTGTAAAAGCCGTCTTGGGGGAAATAATTGAACAATCGAGACGAGAAATATCACTTCTCAAAAAACAAAAAATCTTCATCAAACAAATATATTCCCATTATATCCCCATGCAATCCCATTTATTTTCACTATTTTTGATGATTAATCCCATATAATCGGATATCATCCCCAGAAAATCACTCTAACATCCGATCAAATCCCATATTATTCAGAATTATTCATCATTTTTCATGGTTTAATCCCAGTTTTTCACCATGTTCCAAGGAACTCTTGCGCCCACGTGGTGAAGCTCCGGGCACTTCGCAGCGTGGCGCAGCTGTTGACGCGGCGACTCAGCAGCTGCAGCTGCTGGGAGCTGCGGAAGCCGCCCTCGAGCAACGGCCAAGCCACGCGGAGGGTGTCGAAACAGCGGTTGGACGCACCACCTGGAAGGAAGGGAAGATTAAAATACACATATTAATTATATATATATATATATCTGTAGATATATGTAGATATATCATATTAGATCGTATGATTAATAATTCTTGAAGTATGTATAGTACACATATGTAGCAAAGATAGTAAAGATATCTAATTACATATATATATATATAAGTATACTAATATAGCGACATATGCATATGCATATCGGGATACATGTCGGGACTGTCGGGATAGTCCTTAAGACGTGCACCAATCCACCAGTGGTTTCCATGGCACCTGCGGCCGACAGCCCACGAGAAATGGCCATAGATGGCCAGTCCAGCGTTTCATGCGTCACGGTGGTAGCCAGTTGCCAGATCGGCGCGGAGGCTGCGATGGCACCATCGACCACCGAGGGCATCTTCATGCGCATCCAACCGGATAACATTCCTGGCGGGAAGGATTTTTTGGGAAAGTTTGGTGGTTGTTGAGTCCGCATTTTGTTTGGGAAACCAAACAACATGAAGAAGGACTTGTGCATGAAATATGGTGGTTTCTTCCAAGTCATGGCCTTTACCCCGGACTTTCAACCCAATAAAGCCTCGTTAAGTTCAATATTCACTCATTTTTCTGGGTTAAATCCCATATGTTGGTTTGATATCTGTTGGATCTCTTCAACCCCTTACAAACCCTTCCAGATATCCAACTGTCCAGCAATTATCCAACCCTAGACATCCCAGTGATCAACAGATCCAGCTTTCAACATCTTCACCCCGAGTTTTTTCGGAAAACTTCACGCGAAACCGGGAAATCCCACTAAAACCATTGGAGAAAGAAACATCTGAAAAAAGCCTAAGTTTTTGAAAAAACTCCCAGAGACTTCCCGGGCATCAGAAAACCATAGAAAATCTATCCCCGTTGCTCCTCCATAGCTACCTCCGAAGACCACCACAGCACTTCTCTCGGCCCCACGGTTGAGGTCCGCGAGGATGGCGGCGTAGTCTGCCAAAGCTTGGGCGGTAGTGCAGTAGCCTGACGCAGCCGTTGAGGGAGACCCAAAATTCCTGACATGTCCGAGAAAAATGGGAGGTTTCACCAAGAAGATGACTGTAAATTGGGGAAAAAGGGAGGTTTAAACCATCTCGAACGGCTGCGGGATGATTTCAGCAACAGGATATTGATTGAAGCAACAGAATCTGGAGATTGAAGCCACCAAAAATGGTGGTCAATACCACAAACAATGAGGGTTTGACCAGCTCAAGGGCCCTCTGTTCCGAGGAAGCTGGAGATGGATAACTGGGAAAAATTGCAGTATTTTTGGCAGCATGGGGAAAAGGCAATCGCTCCCCTGTCACCATATTAAAATACCCAGGCATCATTTGATTTTAGCGTTTTGGCCTCCCCAATTTTGGAGGTGCTGTGATTTTCAATCCAGATATGGGGACATGATGATCCAAAGCATTGGATCTGGGTAGTGTTTTCAGGCAAACCCATACCATCAATGCAGATATAATGGGATTTTATAGTGATCTAATGGGATTTTATAGTGATTTAACCAAGGACTAGCATGTTGATAGGAAAACCGAGGATAAGCTCAGTGATTCTTGGACAAGCCCAAGTTTCTTGCGAATCTCTTCTGATTCTGATTCGCTTCCGCAGCTGCTCCCACGGCGCGCTTTTCCCATCAGCTTCCCCGAGCTCTCGCGCGTGAAGGGGTTTGTCTTCGCTGGATTATCAAGTATATCATATCTAAAGTTTGTACAATTAAATATAAATAAACAAACAAACAAATCAATGACGAATAAATAGACAAATAAAATAAATGAATACATGAATAATAAATGAAACGCATAAAATAAACAACATGCAATGCTTCAAACAGTCTATCTTCATGGCGCTATCCGCCGCTGTTCGCCCCGGATCCCTCCCAAAACTCCCACGCCTACGCAGTTCCGGGCGGCGCCCTTGCCACAGAAGGCTCCGTGTGATTTGGGTTCGCAGCGATGTTCGGCGAAGACCAAGAGAGCACCGAAGGATTCCGCCAACTCCCACATCAATCCAGTTTGATTCACCTGGGTGGTCCATGTCCAAGGTGGAAAATCACGATCAATGTAACAAATAATACCAGATAATCAGAATTTGTGGGTCAACTCCTGGTACAGGTCCCACAACTTGAAAAGAATGGTCTTGGTTTAGATGTGGATTCTATTGAGCCGGTTGAGGGTGGGGACTACTAACCACGTCAAGCGCTTGTGGTATGAAGCCTGCGGAACGGCCGGGGTCTAAGCCAAGTTTCACCAGGTGATTAGTAGATCAAATTGATCAGGGTTGAATAAGCCACCTTCAGTGGGGAACACCTGTGGATTCCAAGATTGGCAGGGCCAGCATAGGAGTTAAAATCCAGGCCCCTAAGCAACACAAGATATCATATCACCCAAACGGAAGCTGTCTCAACTCATCCAAACCGTCAATCCCAAACATGTTTAATCCCATCCCCTTAACAATATCATCAATCCCCCAACAAAGCGGATCCGTTCACTGGGCTGTTGGTTAAAGGTGATACCCAGTCATGGATTACGACAAGGCCCAATATATCCGCATAAATTCAGGCGGTATAAACCCCGAAAAGAAACAAAACCAAACATAAACATTGCTCTTCAAGTGTATTCCCATGTTTCATGCTATGTTTCATGCCATGTTTCATGGTAAAAATCTATTGAACTCCCTAAAAAACCATGACCAAGAAACCCAATTTTGTTCTGCTCAAGTGACATACTCATCCACCGGCGACTCGTTTCCGGTGTAGAAGAAGATGGGTCCAGGCGCAGTGCCCCTGGCCCTGAAACCACCTGACGAAGTTGGGGATGACATTTACAAGCCATTTACTAACAATATTGGGGATAGTTGGGGATAACCACATTGATGACACCTGCAATTGGGGATAGTTACTAACTAACATATTATATATGGATCAATGGGGATAACCGCATTATGATACTGATTGGGGATAGTTTGCATAGTTTATGGTTTTGTTATTGGGTTAACAGCATTCATGTAATGACATGTAATGACCAGAGATGTACGTATATAGATTGTTTCTTTAAAAAATGGTGAGTTGGTTTTAAAGACACTGGGATGCTATGTAAGTGATGCCATTGTGGGAATGCGTTTTACTGCATAGTTGCAAGACTTGACTTCTAAGCACATGCAAGATGAAATCATGATGTTCATTTATCTCCAAAACTGGATATCCCAAACCGCATACTTTTTTAAAATGCTATTTTCACTACTTTCCCATGAAAGAAACCACACTTTGGTAGACATATTCTTTGGACAGACCAGAATGGTTTGTAACGCCAGTCTCATTATCCCCAGGATTCTGGGACATCCGGCACTGAAGGCCTCCAGATTGTCATGTGATGTTCATTTATTTTTACTAGTGGTTTGAGAATAGCCACAATTGGGTAGACACATTTTATGAGATTTGGAAAACGATCACAAGCATTCTGTGTTCTCAGACATAGTCCCACATTGAAGGTTCAAGATGCATCAACAAATCATTCGGCTATGATGGTTTGACCATCCAATACCATCCGAAAGCAACTGACGATTCTCCAGGTTTGGAACCCGTTTTTGTTTGACCTAAACTCATGTTCCCGACGGATCACCATCCACTTTCTACTCAACGTTCAATCTGATGGAAGGCTTGTGAAAATGCGATGAACCTTTCTGGGAGACTGTTGCCTCTTCAAGCAGTGGGAGTGAATTTCGGGCTCCAGCAAATTGCCAAAACCAATCTGTGAACAGCTTGAACTAAAAACACTTTAGCTGATCTTGGACCGCGGAGCTGTCACCGCCTATTTCTGGGTTGCCCCAAGTGACAACAGAGCCATCTTCCAAGATCGCAGCAAATGCTCCATCTGTGGCCTGAACTTGCCGCACACTCTTTAGCTGATCTTGGACCCGAGAGCTGTCACCACTATAAACAGGATTGCCCCATGTGACAACTCCATCACCTCCGCTGCACCACAATGCAAAAGCCTGTTGATCCGCTGCTAGTTTTGCCTGTCCCACAACAGCTGTGACGTTGTCTCCGTCTTGCAGCCCTGCAGCCTGGAGAGGTTCTGATGGATCATTCAGTTTTCGCCCCTCTGAGGTGACAAGCTGTAGAAAATTCTTTGCCAAAGACTCCTGCGCCAAAGTCTTCAAGTCCCCTACTTTGGAGGACTGTGGAATTGAATTCAGAGGCTCGCGCTGCGACCACTGGTCAGAGACACGGTCACTTGGACGCCTTGGAGCCTCTGTTCGACATGATCCGAACACGGAGGCTGGAGCATCTTTTCAACAAATCCGTGTTCAGTGCTACAGTCTGCTGGAAAGAACATCGAGCCAATACACCCACCACGACCTTATTGTTCAGCTCTGTAGGAACAAAAACAACACTAGAAGAGATCATTCCGCCTCGGGATTCTGCATGTGATCACCAGCTTTTCACCTGATCTTCTCAAAATTGCAGTCCCGACATGCCCCTACAATCATGATTTTCTCCATGAAAAACTCACCAAGTTCTTGTCTCCATGTTTTTGGTGTTGCGGCCCAAGCCACTGAGGGAGGCGTTCCGCCACCAGCCCTCATAGAGGCAGAGCCGCTGTGGGAAGGTCGCGACGTCGACCGCGTCCGAGTCCTCGAAGTGGTCCAGGCGTTGCCGAAAGATGCGCCAGGTGCAGTTGGACGTGGAGGGCCGGGGACGACCAGTCGGACCTGGTGGTGGATGGGCTCCCTGGGAAGATCCCTTGGATGTCGATATAGTTCCGAAGTGTCTGCCAATGAAATGATGTTATCCGGTGTTCTCACCCTGACATCTAATATCCTCATACAGAAATGGGGCCCCGAACGAAAAAAAACATATGTTCTAAACCATCACCGTTTACGACACACTCAGGCTCAGGTGGTCTCCAATCCATCCGGATACCCCCAAATCATCCAGTCACTAGACCAGGACTTTGTATTCCGATTTAACCCATGGTCACGACTGGCAATCCAAACCATTTGAACAAAAAAAACCAACTGAAGGTGTCCAATCCATCAGGGTACCCCTAATTTTTTCTAGTTCTCTTTAATTTGAATGGGATTTTCCATGAAATGTATTGAAATGTATGAAATAAACCATCCAGCTATTGGGATATCCCCAAACCTAACACCTCCGACTCGACCATCGGACACCATTCCCTCTGGGCCCAACGACTCGGCTCTTGTCGCCACACACCGAAACCTCTGGGCCGATCAGCCACAGCACCTTGGATCTTGGTAGGACGTCCATTGGGTCACCCCACATGGATAAGCCATGGATAAACCATGATAAACCATGATAAACCTATGGAACTGCTTAGAATCCACCAAATTTTCGCGAAGTGTGTGAACCAAGGGCGTTTTTTGAAGAATGTTTTTTTTCAAGCCGAGGTGCCACACAAACTCAGAAGAAACAGAGTGAACATGTCAGCTGAAGCTGGTCTGGTCATGTGCCATGTGAATTGACCAGTGCATTGTCCAACAAAAACTGAAGTAAATGATTGAGGTCACATGAAGATAGGAACACATCATCGGATCATGATTTATGAATTCAAGTTGTGTTTCTGTGAAAGTTCACAAATGCTGGATGCTTGAACCAAAATATCCGGAAGACTCATAGCAACCGTGGGATATTGCGCCTGAGCATTGGACACATTTGGACACTGGCCCCACAGGGTGCCAAGTTGGCTACGCAGCACCATGTGTTTTTGTAGTCGATACAGTTGATATCCCATTTTCGGTAGGTTCGTTTGTCAGATCTGGTGGAGAATAGACCCACTATTCCCATTCTTGTTGCCATTCTTACTGGTGACTGGGTGAACATCTCCAGTTTTGCGTCGTATCCACATGCAGCGACACATTTTCGACCGCGCGGGCGTGTCAAACGGACAGGGCCACTGGCGCAAGTGGAACTAGGTGACACAGACCTGTGCGGTGCAGAAAAAGGGGAACCATCCGAATCGCGAGAACGCCTTTGTATCATATGTATAATGTATAAGTAACCGCACATGTAATCACATATGTAAACTATCTGCATGTAAACACATATAGATTTGGGCATGCAGAATAGATCTAAATATATTCATTCATTCGCTGTTCATGTGTATGTATACATATAATTCCACATACCCTCCGGTAATCAAACGTGGCAATGGAAAATCCCTCATTTATAGATATTTTCCCAGCTATACACCTCTATTTAGTTCGGGATTTTCGAGCCAGCCACGTTTGAGGACCGGAGGGTGCACATATCATAAAAGCCAGCCATGATTACCAGATGGTATATCCAAGAATCATCCCATATCTATCCCATGAAGACTGAAAAAAACACCACTTGGAGCAGTTTTTGGCACGAAAACACACCACTTGGAGCCCAGCCTCAGCACTGTTCAATGGATTCAACCACCTCTGCAGGAGCAGCTGGGCAATGCTGGGCTGCCAGTGGGTTGATGATCCTCAAAGTTCACCATTTTTTGTGGGATAAATCGTGTGGCAAATTTAAAAACAATTTAAAACCCATCTAACGAGATGTGTATGGTTTGGTATGGCTAAAATCCATCCAGAAATTTGGCGAAGTTTTCTGGGGCAGCTTAAAATAATCAATTCTTCAAGTGGGCTTCAGCATCCCTGCTCCAGTGGCCTGAGGCATCATAGTATGCCCTCATATCCACCGTTCGGTGCGGATGATGGGCAACTGGGCCTTGGGTGTGAAATGACGCAACAGCAGGACGTGAATCAGAGAAAACTCTGCTTTGGGGTGAACATAGATAGCTATACCAGTAGTACCGCACTAGGCGGTGGCGGAAGTTTCAAAAATAGGAAACCTATAGGAGAGGTGAGTTGGAGTGATGCATGGATGGCAGAGCGAAATTCCACTGATGGACCGAAAGGTGGTCGGAGTTGTATTTTTTGGAGTAGTTGCAATGGTTGCAGCGGTCACCTCACCCACAACTGCTGGATGTAGTGTGGTGTAGCGCAGCTTTAGTTGTAGCTGTAGTGTAGTGGAGTTGTAGTTGTAGTGTCGTTGCTGTTGTAGTTGTGGTGTAGTGTAATTAGTGCAGCGTAGTGTTGTGTAATGTAGTGTAGTTGTAGTTGTAATTGTAGCTGTAGTTGTAGTCTAGTGTATGTAGTGTAGTGTAGTAGTGTAATGTAATTAGTGTAGTGTAGTGTAATTAGTGTAGTGTAGTGTAGTGTAATTGGTGTGTGTAGTGTAATTAGTGTACTGTCGTAGTATAGTTGCATTTGTATTTGTAGTTGTAGTGTAGTGTAGTTGTAGCTGCAGTTGTAGTTGTAGTTGCCTATCTATCTATCTATCTGTCTGTCTGTCTGTCTGTCTGTCTGTCTGCAGATTGAAAACGAAGCTATTCTGCGAGACTTCCTCAACTTTTGAACTTGATAACGTCAAAAACGAAGCAATTCTGCGAGACTTCCTCAATTTTTGAAGTTGGCAACATCAAAAACGAAGCAATTCTGCGAGGCTTCCTTCAATAATGGAAAGTTGAGTGCAGAGCTGACGCCTCGTGCTGATGCGTTTTGCGATTTTTCCAGTCCATGTCTCTAAAGTATTGCGCCTGCCAGTAAAAAGTGAGGCCAGGCCATTCGAAGTGCTGCACCTGTCACACAAAATCATCTTCCCAAAACTGAAGATCTGATGCTCCAAAATGCAACCCCTCTCAGGAAATCAGCGGACCTCCTAACATCTCTGATGAACATGTCTTTTGTTCTGCGCTTGCCACGGAAAATGCATCTTTGCAGATGATCTTCAAATGTCCCACGCCTGCCACCGCTTTTGAAACTGCTACAAAATCCTCACGTTTTGCTCGCCTTTGACAGGGTGCACAATCCCTTGTGCCTGCCACGCGAAACGACATCTGAACGTCCAAAAGTGGTCCGAACATGTGGTGCTTTTGACATTCTGACTTGGAAAAGCGCTTCCCGCCACGACGGTGTGCACTTTTTCAACATCTCAACTTCGACAACGCCGTGCGCTTTTTCAACATCTCAACTTCGAAAAGTGGTCCGAGATCGTCAGTTTTTTACACTTTTGACTTCGAAATGTGTTTGGCGCCACAACAGCGTGCAATTTTTCATCTCTCATCTGGCCAGATGGCTCCGCACCCGCCGCTTTAGCGAGCCTACTTTTCGACCCTCCGGAGCCAAAAATCATTGGAAAAACACAGTGAATCGCGACATTTCTACCTTTTCGCGCACCTGCATCTTCTTTCCTCTGACTCTTTCTCTTGTCTGATCTTCTTTCTTCTTCTCTTCTCTTCTCTGACTCTTCGCACCTCTGCTGTTCCATCTGTCCACATTGCCGGAAGTTTGACTTCTAAACTTCCTTCGATGATAATGATCCATATGCAAAACATATGCATAATCATAAAAGTCTGCCAAGGTATAATATTCTTATCATTATTCCTATAGACTTATAATATCCATATGGCATAACAATTCATGGCATGACTTCAGTCTGCCAAGCATTGCCAGAAAAACATCCTGTGAACAGCACGGACTGCAGGGCGGTGTGCAGGCATACCTCAAGGAGGAACTGAGACCCCTCAAGGAACTGAGAAGACACCCATAGCCTAAACAGATTCTTTTGGGATGCAAATCTGAACTTCTTTTGGGAAATGCATACCTCATGTCAACTTGCATGTAGCAAACAAAACATCTTCTCTTGTGCCATTACCATTATTAAAATTCCTTAAATGGTTCTTGAAAAATGGCTCATATTTCTGAACGTTGCGGTACTTCTCAGGTGTCCACCCATAGGTACCTAGAGGGTGGGTCACTTAATCGCGCCCATTGCTCCCATTGCTCCCTGCCTTCCATCAAGTAGGTGGCCGCTTGCTCCACATTGTCGTAGGCATACTCCAGTGCACGCTGCACCTTCAGGGCCATCCCCGGCCATCCCCTGACGACTGGATGACTGCTGCGATGACGGTTCCAGCCTCATCTTCGGGGAAGCCCATGGCCATCAGCAGTTCAACCTTTGCCATGGATGAGCACAATTTATGGCATTTTCAATAGGGGAAATGAGGTTCATTACTTTCGAAATCATGGTATTTTCGAGGTGGCCTATTTTTCAAATCCAACTGGAAGATCCCAAGTGTTGTGTATCCAATTACAACAAATCTGCACTTTAACTTTAACTGCGACAAGCAAAAAAGAAGCACTACCTTATGTGTGCTACCGTGCTTACATCTCATCTAAACATTCTATAGGTGGAGGAATTCAGGACTACATACCAGAGCAGTACCCCAAACCCTTTGTCATTCCACTTTAGTGGTGGTTCCAATATTGGACTATAACTGGTATCAATAAGATCCCTGTTGAACCAGGTGCTAAGACTATGATCTCATCAAAAATATTATAGTCATATCGGATTTTCAATATATTGGAATATCTGTCACCATCAAAAATGGGTACTATCCAATGATAACCTGAGTTTTCACCATCAAACATACCCATTGGATTTTGGGCATCTCAGCCGCCAGCATTGCTTCGCGTCGCTGGATTCGGGGGTGGCAGCTTTAAAAAGATCTCGTCTGCGGCGTCCCGGACCTCACTGGGGATAGAACATGGGATGTTTTTTTTTGGAAAATTGAAAACGGAACCCCTATATTTCATAGGAAAAAAACATGGATTCCTGTAGATTTTACCTTAAACCAATCTATTGAGGGATAGAACAAACAGTTCTGACTTGGTGTCGATATGTGCAATCAAAAAAAAACGCATCTTCACAGCAAAAATGGGGCGATTTTCCCAAGAGCACGGTACAAAACCATGTGGTTGTTGATCCAGCCTCTACCAGTAGGGATGACCCAAATTCCGCAGACCCAACATTTTGACCCAAATCTGACAGTCAAAGAGGCAGTTCAAAAACTAGGGTAAGCGTTTTCAAGTGGGTTTGTACAGTTCAATTTGGGTCTCAAAATTTGGTTCCTCCAAATTCCAATCGAAAGTTTAAACATGGCCAGAAATTCGGGGTAGCCCCATCCCATCATTTCCCTTTTTTGCCTCGTGAAACAAGTTGCCACCATAGTGCTGGACCCCAGGATCCTGGCGCAGAAATTCCCAAATCACCAGCTTGATACAGCTGGATATAACATGATATGGCCAAAGGTATATCCATGAGATGTTTCATGTATTTTCATGTTATATCATAAGTTATATCCAGCTGTTTCATGGATGCTGGATAAGGTAAGTCCATGAGATTCGATGATGTTTCATGTTACCCCCATCATCGTGGCATCGTGCTGCGCCTTGAAGTTGTTACACACTTGAGCCAGATGTGCTCGTGATAGCGAACGCAAGTAGTGAGCTCCCCAGGACCTGATGTCGGACATGTAAACTAACAGTTTGCTATTGAAAATGGCTATTTAGATCGTTGATTTATCCATTGAAAATGGTGATTTTCCATAGTTTTTTGTATGTTTACCAGAGCGTAATCAAAACTGAGATCATTCAGAAACTTCATTGGCATCCTCACACAAGTTGGAGTATGATGAGACAGCATTGCAGGGGTGTTGAGGTCCTGACTGGTACCAATCCTGCAGAACTTGTGGATGACCGAATCAGTGTCACGAAACATTGCTAGAAACATGCACATCGCTATCAAAAGCTCAGGTTCTGATGTTGATATTGATCAAACAACTGAGATATCCAACCTACCTGACATTGCTATTGACATTGATATTTCTATCCTACCGTAGTTTCAATGGCTTTCAACCAACTGGTCGGTGGTGGAAATTTTGGATCTCCTGCCGCGAAACTGCCTCCCTGACTTGACCATCCACCTGCCATGCGGAAAGTTTCTGTTGCGGATGAAAGTTTATATATATAATGTGACTATCATGGGATATAATGCTGATATCATGGTGATATAATGGGACTAAATGTATGGACCTTTTGCCATGCGGATGAAAACTGAATTGTCGTAGGTTACCATCCATCTTGAAATATGCAAGTTTCTGTTGATTAAGCTTGGCCCCAGAATCTGAGGATACAGTTCGAAATAGGCTGCTGGGCTTCCCTCACGTCTTCCAGCAGTGCCGAAAGCCGCTCATCTGCACCTGCCGGAATTTTCGGTCGCTGGGCCGAAGAAACAACTCAGGTTGTGCAAAGCAGGGTATGGGCGAACGTCTAAGACTCACGACCTATAAGCATCTACGTGCAACTGTGTACGTATATATATATATATATATGTATATATATGTATATATGTATATATATATATATATGTGTGTGTATTATTGTGTATATATATATATTATATATCATGTATATCGATGTATACCGTGTATACCATGTTCAGTATCAACTATCCAGTTCCTGCATCTTTTTGGAGTATCCACATGTTTCCCCCAACCTGCGGTGGTCGCGCTTCTCAGAAAGCAAAGGAAGTCCTCAACCTGGGATCCAATGGGAATCAGTACCCTGAAAACCCATGAAAACCTATGGTTTCGGTAGGATGCCATATCTATGTTAGTCTATTGTTTTTCGGAGGCTATCTCTTCAAAGTTTATCATACACCCAAAGGTCACCAAAGTAGATTGTTGGCCAACATGTAAAAAAACCATGGAATTCCATCAGAAATGGCTGCGTTTTTCACCAATCCAAAAAGTCCCAAAAGTCCATGACTGAGGCCGCCCGGCTCTTTGCTGGGCGCCTGGGAGCTCTTCCTGACACCATGATGGCTTTTGTATCCATATATATATATATATATAATCCACTAATGATGAGGGCAACATGGAAAAATCGTCACTTCAAAAGAGTCACTTGCAAAAGCTGACGATTGGTTGATTTTGAGGTGAATTCTGGAGACAATGTCTGGTGACAAGTTTGACATCCCTTCGCTTGCTGGTTCATCCTACTTAGCAATGAGGTTATAGCACTTATAACCCCAATCATAAGTATATCAAAACAGTATATTGCACCATACTTGCCCCATTTATAACATGTTATAACCAGATCTATAGCCTTCTATAGCCTTACTAAGTAGGATAAAGCAGCTAGTGGCAGCCTCCTTCAAGCCCAACAGCTTCTGAGTCATCTCTACAACTTGCAGGCGCCAGCTCCTCGAAGCTGCGAATTTTATGTGGTGAAAGCCATGTCATAAACCACCCATGGTTAATGGAGAAATATGGTAAATATGGTAAACGCCATGAATGGAAAACATACTACCTATGGTAATATGGTAATATGGGAAATATTGAATGGTAAACATACTACCTATTTCTGGGGATATTCATGGGAAATACCCTCTGGTAATTTGTTACATAGCGATTGAAAATGGTCCATTTAGTTCGTTGATTTACCGTTTTTAAAGATGGTGATCATCCATGACAAACTGTTAGTTTACCAAAGGATTTCATGATAAAAACATATCTTCATGATAAGCCATTAATTCACTATCTAACATTATGTACAGTAATCATCTATATATATACTGTATATTATGCATGTAGAGCAGTTTTCAATTGTAGAGTTGTCTTTGCGACAAAATCTTTAAAGGCTTCCATGCTTGACAACATGGAGCAAAGCACCAGTAGGTGTGTCATCCTCTCTAAATCTTTTCGTATGAAAACAAACAGAATTCGTCATTCGGGCTCCCAAACTTCATCAAGCCCACATTCTACCCTCTGGTAATCAAACATGTATGGGAAATCCCCGATCCAAACGGAGCTTCACCGGGAAAATCATTTATCAATGGGGAATTTAACAATTCCTATGTGTGTGGACACCGGAGCTATAGCATCCAAAACGGTCAAAAAACAACGTTCTTCTTAGTGAATCTCCCATTTTGGGATGGAAAATCCACTCAAACATGGCTGGAGAAACCTCCATTTAATTAGTCCGTGTTTGCAGCGTAGACCCCAAAAATCTCGCCATTCAATCCCATGAAATGAGGTTTACACTTGATTTCTAGGGGATTTTCATGGATTTTCCCATATTTTTCCATATTTTTCCCATGAAAAACATAGGGTTTACTGGATTTTCCCATATTTTTTCCCTGGAAACCGACCCTTTTTCGCTTCCCAAAAAACCGCCCTGAGGCGCGCGCTGCAACGAGCATTCCTCGGACAGCTCGGTCGGCAAGCTCTGCAGATCCACGTCCAACTGAGAAATTGGAAATTTCACATGGCACCAAAAATGGGGAAATATCAGGGAAAATCATGGGAAAACCATGGGAAAATCATGGGAAAATCATGCGAAAATCATGGGAAAATCCACTATAAATGGAATTTAACCATCATTCATAGGATTCAATAGGATTTAATGGGATTTATGTAATGGGATTTATGTAATGGGATGGCCTCTGCTAATCAAACATCGTGTTGAGGATAATCCCCTTATAATCCCAAAAGATTGGGGACTTGACCTAAAATTCGAGGATCGTCTTGAGAAGAAAACTCAAAGCTAAAAATTCGCAGGTCTTCAATATTATATATATATTATTATCATATCATATCATATCATATTATATTATAATATATTATATTATATTATATCATATTATAATACATATACATATATATATATTATATTAGGCTGATATATTTATTATACTTTATTATATATTTAAAACGGTGATTTTCCCATGATTTTCCCTGAACATGTCCCATTTTTGGGATGTCTCTTGGATGGTGGGCCTCGTGAGACTCACTGCCAGCAGGGCCATCAAACTCCAGGTGAAGTTTGAGCCTCCGCGCGCAGCCAGGAATCAGATGAAAACGCACGGTTTTGGGGGGCCACCAATCCTCAGGTTTTGTAAAATGGGGACCTTCTACTCTATATAGATATATATTATATGTATATATGTATGGTTGTATTGGTTGTATTAGGTGTATTGTATATATATACATATGTACGTATATATATACATATATGTACGTATATATATATATATACATATGTATATGCATATATATATGTGTGTACACACATGGGGTGTTTATCCACAGACTAGCTTGGATGCACATCTAATCATGGCGACAACAAAAAAGTTGCATCTCAAGAAAAAGTACACTAGTTCAACCAGAATGGAATATTAGTTATACATCATCAGCAAGCAGTGGGGGGAATGGGGCCATCATCAATGGGGATAGGTATGGGTCACCTCTCACGGGGGATCACCCCAAGTTTTTTTGCTGCATCACGCGACAAATGCGTTGAACAGCCCACATTGAGCTCCTGATGGAACCTTGGGTGCCCAACTGGGAGATGCAGTCGAAATCGTTCGCACGAAATCAATGGCTTCGAAAGCTTGAGGCTTTCGGGGCTAGGCACACATATCTTTGCTGTCACACATCTCGTTGTCAACCGCGCTGTAGTCTCGAGCTGTAGATGATTGACCCCATTTGAAGCATGATCCCTTCACCCAGCAATGTTTAGGCGAATCCACAGTCTTGGCTGTCCAAGTAGCACAGCATGACTTCTCGACAGGCTCCGAATGAATGTGCTCATGCACATCAGCCTTCACCTGCGCATTCTTGTGATCTTCAATCCTTGTTGCCGTCATCAAGGGCACAGCAAAGAGACAAACATTTGAAAAAAGAACACGCGGAAAAAAACATACACTTTCTTGGTATGTCAATTCCTGTTTGATCACCAAAAAAGTCCAAAAAACATATCCATTTGCCCAGGAGCGATGGCCGCACTGCTAGTGCAGCGCACATCACTGAGGCAAACAAGGCAAAGCGAAGTGGCATGGTAAGCACGTCACAAGTGGCAAACAAGCGAACTTTTTTCTGAGCCAAGAATTTCTGACAGGAAAGCAAATGAAGAATTGGCCAGACCAGATCCAACGCTACTTTTATTCTTGACCCCAAGGCCGCCCAAGAGGCCCAAGTCATCCTCGATGATGATTTTGTATGATTTTTGCCCATGTTTGGGATGATTCTCACTTACTAAACATGCCAGTATATACCACTTAACATTGTGAGGTCAGGATTCAAACATGCTTAAATCGGATTTATAATTTCAGATGCTTAAAGTGGTTTATAACTGATATATCCATTTGGGATTTATACCTTATGTGGTTTATATACGAGCTATAAGTGTACAGTCGGGGTTGCTCCCGCACGGTTTTGGGGGGGCACCAATCCTCAGGTTTTGTAAAATGGGGACCTTCTACTCTATATAGATATATATTATATGTATATATGTATGGTTGTATTGGCTGTATTAGGTGTATTACATATGTATATATATATATATATGTGTATATATATATGCATATATATATGCATATATATATATATGTACACACATGGGGTGTTTATCCACAGACTAGCTTGGATGCACATCTAATCATGGCGACCCCAAAAAAGTTGCATCTCAAGAAAAAGTACACTAGTTCAACCAGAATGGAATATTAGTTATACATCATCAGCAAGCAGTGGGGGGAATGGGGCCATCATCAATGGGGATAGGTATGGGTCACCTCTCACGGGGGATCACCCCAAGTTTTTTTGCTGCATCACGCGACAAATGCGTTGAACAGCCCACAGGAACGATTGAGCTCCTGATGGAACCTTGGGTGCCCAACTGGGAGATGCAGTCGAAATCGTTCGCACGAAATCAATGGCTTCGAAAGCTTGAGGCTTTCGGGGCTAGGCACACATATCTTTGCCCTCACACATCTCGTTGTCAACCGTGCTGTAGTCTCGAGCTGTAGATGATTGACCCCATTTGAAGCATGATCCCTTCACCCAGCAATGTTTAGGCGAATCCACAGTCTTGGCTGTCCAAGTAGCACAGCATGACTTCTCGTCAGGCTCCGAATGAATGTGCTCATGCACATTAGCCTTCACCTGCGCATTCTTGTGGTGATCTTCAATCCTTGTTGCCGTCATCAAGGGCACAGCAAAGAGACAAACATTTGAAAAAAGAACACGCGGAAAAAAACACATACACTTTCTTGGTAAGTCAATTCCTGTTTGATCACCAAAAAAGTCCAAAAAACATATCCATTTGCCCAGGAGCGATGGCCGCACTGCTAGTGCAGCGCACATCACTGAGGCAAACAAGGCAAAGCGAAGTGGCATGGTAAGCACGTCACAAGTGGCAAACAAGCGAACTTTTTTCTGAGCCAAGAATTTCTGACAGGAAAGCAAATGAAGAATTGGCCAGACCAGATCCAACGCTACTTTTATTCTTGACCCCAAGGCCGCCTAAGAGGCCCAAGTCATCCTCGATGATGATTTTGTATGATTTTTGCCCATGTTTGGGATGATTCTCACTTACTAAACATGCCAGTATATACCACTTAACATTGTGAGGTCAGGATTCAAACATGCTTAAATCGGATTTATAATTTCAGATGCTTAAAGTGGTTTATAATTTTATAACTGATATATCCATTTGGGATTTATACCTTATGTGGTTTATATACGAGCTATAAGTGTACAGTCGGGGTTGCTCCCGCACGGTTTTGGGGGGCCACCAATCCTCAGGTTTTGTAAAATGGGGACCTTCTACTCTATATAGATATATATTATATGTATATATGTATGGTTGTATTGGCTGTATTAGGTGTATTACATGTATATATATATATATATATGCATATATATATATATGTACACAAATGGGGTGTTTATCCACAGACTAGCTTGGATGCACATCTAATCATGGCGACCCCAAAAAAGTTGCATCTCAAGAAAAAGTACACTAGTTCAACCAGAATGGAATATTAGTTATACATCATCAGCAAGCAGTGGGGGGAATGGGGCCATCATCAATGGGGATAGGTATGGGTCACCTCTCACGGGGGATCACCCCAAGTTTTTTTGCTGCATCACGCGACAAATGCGTTGAACAGCCCACAGGAACGATTGAGCTCCTGATGGAACCTTGGGTGCCCAACTGGGAGATGCAGTCGAAATCGTTCGCACGAAATCAATGGCTTCGAAAGCTTGAGGCTTTCGGGGCTAGGCACACATATCTTTGCCCTCACACATCTCGTTGTCAACCGTGCTGTAGTCTCGAGCTGTAGATGATTGACCCCATTTGAAGCATGATCCCTTCACCCAGCAATGTTTAGGCGAATCCACAGTCTTGGCTGTCCAAGTAGCACAGCATGACTTCTCGTCAGGCTCCGAATGAATGTGCTCATGCACATTAGCCTTCACCTGCGCATTCTTGTGGTGATCTTCAATCCTTGTTGCCGTCATCAAGGGCACAGCAAAGAGGCAAACATTTGAAAAAAGAACACGCGGAAAAAAACACATACACTTTCTTGGTAAGTCAATTCCTGTTTGATCACCAAAAAAGTCCAAAAAACATATCCATTTGCCCAGGAGCGATGGCCGCACTGCTAGTGCAGCGCACATCACTGAGGCAAACAAGGCAAAGCGAAGTGGCATGGTAAGCACGTCACAAGTGGCAAACAAGCGAACTTTTTTCTGAGCCAAGAATTTCTGACAGGAAAGCAAATGAAGAATTGGCCAGACCAGATCCAACGCTACTTTTATTCTTGACCCCAAGGCCGCCCAAGAGGCCCAAGTCATCCTCGATGATGATTTTGTATGATTGTTGCCCATGTTTGGGATGATTCTCACTTACTAAACATGCCAGTATATACCACTTAACATTGTGAGGTCAGGATTCAAACATGCTTAAATCGGATATATAATTTCAGATGCTTAAAGTGGTTTATAATTTTATAACTGATATATCCATTTGGGATTTATACCTTATGTGGTTTATATACGAGCTATAAGTGTACAGTCGGGGTTGCTCCCGCACGGTTTTGGGGGGGCACCAATCCTCAGGTTTTGTAAAATGGGGACCTTCTACTCTATATAGATATATATTATATGTATATATGTATGGTTGTATTGGCTGTATTAGGTGTATTACATATGTATATATATATATGTATATATATATGCATATATATATATATATGTACACATGGGGTGTTTATCCACAGACTAGCTTGGATGCACATCTAATCATGGCGACCCCAAAAAAGTTGCATCTCAAGAAAAAGTACACTAGTTCAACCAGAATGGAATATTAGTTATACATCATCAGCAAGCAGTGGGGGGAATGGGGCCATCATCAATGGGGATAGGTATGGGTCACCTCTCACGGGGGATCACCCCAAGTTTTTTTGCTGCATCACGCGACAAATGCGTTGAACAGCCCACAGGAACGATTGAGCTCCTGATGGAACCTTGGGTGCCCAACTGGGAGATGCAGTCGAAATCGTTCGCACGAAATCAATGGCTTCGAAAGCTTGAGGCTTTCGGGGCTAGGCACACATATCTTTGCCCTCACACATCTCGTTGTCAACCGTGCTGTAGTCTCGAGCTGTAGATGATTGACCCCATTTGAAGCATGATCCCTTCACCCAGCAATGTTTAGGCGAATCCACAGTCTTGGCTGTCCAAGTAGCACAGCATGACTTCTCGTCAGGCTCCGAATGAATGTGCTCATGCACATTAGCCTTCACCTGCGCATTCTTGTGGTGATCTTCAATCCTTGTTGCCGTCATCAAGGGCACAGCAAAGAGGCAAACATTTGAAAAAAGAACACGCGGAAAAAAACACATACACTTTCTTGGTAAGTCAATTCCTGTTTGATCACCAAAAAAGTCCAAAAAACATATCCATTTGCCCAGGAGCGATGGCCGCACTGCTAGTGCAGCGCACATCACTGAGGCAAACAAGGCAAAGCGAAGTGGCATGGTAAGCACGTCACAAGTGGCAAACAAGCGAACTTTTTTCTGAGCCAAGAATTTCTGACAGGAAAGCAAATGAAGAATTGGCCAGACCAGATCCAACGCTACTTTTATTCTTGACCCCAAGGCCGCCCAAGAGGCCCAAGTCATCCTCGATGATGATTTTGTATGATTGTTGCCCATGTTTGGGATGATTCTCACTTACTAAACATACCACTGATATCATATCACCATGGTGAGGTCAGGCTTCGATCATCCCCCAAGCGGATGGCGAGCCTCTCAGGTCTTGCGACAAACTTCAGATCCAAAATCACGTCCTGCAGGGAAAGAAAGCCACTGACTGGTTATAAACCACTGACTGTAGGAGAATAAATCATCATTTATAACTGATATATCCATCTGGTTTTAAAACTGGGTTTGAGAGAAAATCACACTTCCTTTCTTGAAACCATCAGTTACAATGGGGATTGATGTAAGTTTTTCCCTGTCAAAAAACTGGGATGACTGCCTAAGATCAACAAGAACAGCCAGAATTTCGCCCAACATTTGGTGCTCCCAATATCCAGCTCCATCCGCTATTCTTTTCTCACTCAGCTTGAAACAGTAGATGTGGTTGTCTCTACATCCAACGGCTAGCCGCAGCTGTTCAGCATCCCACCAAACCACTGGTGATGAAAAAACCTCCAGGGTGGAAAAAAATTGGACGAACCAACAAAAGTCGGTCAGGATGTACCCAACCAACATGACAGTTAAAGGGACCAACTAGTTGACTTTTGATTCACATTCAATATCAGAACATGCGTGTGTATATACAATATAATATATATATATACATGTTCCATACATGTGAATCACAAATTGATGGTTTACCTATCACCATCCAGCCAGACCTCCCCTGACATCTCAGCGCTTCCAAGGATTTCCTCCCCCTTGGCGTCCACCAAAAGCAGCCTCCCGCCGCGCGTTGCCACGGCCACGAAGGCCCCGGTGCCACCGTCGGAGACCACGAAGGGCGAGCCGTAGATCACGTCGCCCACAGCCAAATGCCAGGCGATGCGCCCAGAAATGATGCAGTAGAGATGACCACCATGGGTACCAATGAAGATCTGTCCGCAAAACGCTGGGCAAAATGGTGGTGTTAAAATTTGGAAAAACACATGGAAGTGATTGATGTGATGGGGTTGAACATAGATCAAACATGGTTATGCCTACTGGATTCGGCTTCATGTCTTGCACACTCACTGGATGCTACGTTGATGATGGGGTGAGGTTGGGGGGTGGTAATTGCAGTACATGAACCAGTGCATTTGATTTAGAAAACAAACAAAATGCTACGATTTCGATGCTGTGAAAATTGGCGCTGATGTCTGTGCAGTCTGTCAATCGAAATCAAGTGACACTTGGTGTTTTAGCGAAAAAACATGGTTGAAATGAACGATCCGAAATTCGGACGTCTGAATTTCATGGATTTTGGTCAAATATGACACCTCGGTGTGACAAGGAATGCCATGTGATTTTTTGGATGTCAACACTTTGGTTTCAGGTTTGCCAAGATGTTTATGAGCATATATGGATCAAAAGAAATTCCTAGGCAACTCAGAGATGGCTGTAGATACCACAGAAATCACCAACACCTCTATGCTTCCTAGGTCTCATTTTTTGCACCCTTGAAATATGACCTGGTAACATGATTTTTTGGTCCTTTTGGGGTTCAATCTAAGATTTCCTTGGGCTCAATTGTATCCCTTTACATACTATACCCTCTGGCAAACTAACATAACTATGGAAAATCACCATTTTTAATGGGAAAATCCACTATAAATAGCCATTTTCAATAGCTATGTAATAAATTACCAGAGGATACTACCATTTTATATTTCCCATGAATCATGCTGAATTAGTCTTCTCGTCAGGTTTCTGAGTTGCTGAAGCAACATTTTTGTATAGATTAAATCAATATCCAGTTATATAAATTCTGTTGCATGGGAAAAATTTCAACATCTCCAACCAAAATTTGGAGAGAAAATCCTCAATTATATCCTATTATACAGTATCCCTATTGATGATGGTTGGTTTTATACCATCCCATTTTCATTGGGTTATTAAATCACCACAAATCCATAAAGAGTTACGGTATATCCCATTCCCCTTTAGTCGCGCCCATTAAATGCTTCATGCTTAATCAGATGATTTTAGTGGATCATTCCCCCTTTTTCCACATTAATCCCATCCACCTAATATTAAGCGTCACCTAAATGGTCCCAATTATGTGGAAAATTCCTACTGAACCATGGTTTCTCAGGTGTTTAATATTAGGGGGCAAAAATCAGTCACATTTCTCATGATTTTCCCCAAAAATCTCCCACCTGTTCACCCCATCGGCATGGCGTCCCGAAGGCGTTCCCCTCCAACGCCAGGCTCCAGGTGCGTCCGCCCCCTGCGTCGAGGCATCGCAGGACGCCGTCGACGCTCAGCACCAGGCAGCTGGCGGCGAACGGCAGCGGCGCCGCGAAGAAGGGCGCCGAGAGGCGGAGGAGCCACTGGCGCAACGGCACCAGGCGGAAATCCTGGGGACATGGGACATATATGGGAAATAGATGGAAAATATGTGGGATAGATGTGGGATATCTATGGGAAAATATGCTAAATATGCTAAAACGTGGTGTAAATGAAAAAAATGGATAAATATGGTGCAAAACACGATGGTAACATTTGGTGAAATATGGTAAGATTGGTGGTGACCTAGCAAATATTGGAGAAATATCACCTATATTCCTTCAAACCATGCGGGGTTTAAGCTAATGAATATTGATATGGGGATGTTTGCCAAGGGTCTTGTAGGGTTTCTTGTGTTTGCTTTAGTTTAATCAGGTTGATGAATGGATTTCTGGTAGAAATATCTATGTTTGGAGGATGCGGTTGGGGGAGATGGCAAAAACTGTGGACATTTTTTGGTGGAAAATAGTACCCAGCTTTACCAAAAACCAATCAATGCTGGGTTGAACAGCTTCAAATATAGGGACGGATTATACATATAAAATATTATAATTATACATATAACATATTATATACATATAAAATATTATATATACATATATATTATATTATATATACATATATTATATTATATATACCGTAATATTATTATTATATAATATACACACACACACAATATTTTTGGGGTTACCCGCCAGCTGTGAAAACCAGGGGATTCCATTGGGAGTCCATATTGGGAGCCATGGCTGTGCCAAGAAACAGCTGCCTGATACTTCAGAATGGATTGCCCTGACGTGGTGGCAATGTACCTGGCAGGATCCCAGTGGCCCAGGATCGGAATTTGGGGGCCCTGGCCGACCCGAAGTTTTTGCTACCTCAGAGGGTTAATCATCTTGGGTTCACATGGGTTAGATATGACACTTTGGCATTTGGGGTTTCAAAACATGAGCTTTCAATGATGCAAATCCCAAACTTTCGATGCATCCCGGCGAGGTGCATCGTTTGACCTTGAATCGCAGGAGATGCGAAGACTGCGCCTGGTGCTTTCACTTCCCATAGACGTTCGCCTGACTTTGCATCAACACCTGGCAGCTTACCAGGTTGGGGCCTCCAACATCGAAACAAACCATCGGCACGGGTGAACTGATGATGGTGAACTCTTGGTTTTAAACTCAGTGAAACAAACATACAGCGTTTTGACCCCCAAAAAACACCGCCACCTGCCACTGTACCGCCATGTGTGCCCACGATGGCAACAGCATTCGCAACCACCGGGGCGCTTTTGATTTCAGTGTCGCTGTGCGTAGGTGACACCACGCACGACCAGTGCATGGAACCTGACTGCAGGTCCATACAGTGCATCTTTCCGTCGTAACCTGCCGAATGGCAGCTGGGAAAGAAACATCTTAAAGGTGCGATAAACGTAGTGACGCCACCCAAAATATCCAATAGCATCATTTTTTTGGTTGACTTTTACATCCCAAACTCTGCAACCCTATTGGTTTTTGGGTGTTTTTCCAGCAACTTTTTCATCCCCACTTTTCACATTGCCACGCCACACACGGCGAAGACACGGTGCTGCCCGTCGATCACGGCGCAGGCACAACCAGCTTCGATGCGGTCACTGAGTTGCAGCTGCCAGCGCTGGGCACCGCTTTCTGCATCGAAGCAGCCCAGCTGATGGGAATGGGACCCGATTAACCTGGAGAACTCGAACTCCGAGCTGATTTTGGGTGAGCTGGGATGGTTTCATGTGAAAAAATACAACAATAAGGTGGTTAAAACAATGTCATACACCACCCCATGTTTGATGGTTGATACCACCCATGTATGTCAAACTTAGGGATGGTTTATGATTGTTTTAACCACAAACCACTGGGTAATATTAAAAACAATATGGGAATCCAGTCGTTGCCGAAACCAGATGATCCCATACCCGAAACATCCCGAATTACCTGTGAACTGTTCCCTCCAAACTCATATCCAGTTTGGTCAACAAATTTCCTGACATTTTGACAAAAGGATCTTTTCCCAAAGTCATTTGAGCAGTGTTCAAAATCCCGAAATGTCATTCCACTTAATCCTGGTTGGTTAATAGGGATTCCCCGTTCTTGGATTATTATAATCTTCAATACATTGGGTAGTATAATCCCCTATAAATATCATCATCAACCAACAGGGGTTTTGCAGTCACTGCTCATTTCTTCATATTTCCATCCCCTTGTTTTCAGAATCTCCAGTCCTTGTTGTCCCAGTAACAACCACCATCTTGGCTGCGCAGCCTTCGGCACATTCACCAGCAAGGGAGGTGCATCCACACATTGCCGCAAATCCTAGGTGCGCCAACGAAACGAAGGGAATGAGTGGGGCCAAAAAAGAATTGTTGTCAGCCAGTCATCATTTTCTTTATCACCAAATTAGTATTCATTAGTATTCATGAGTGGGAATACCTTATGATATCTTCAATTAGCTGATACTAATTTGAACATATTTGAAATATCATTGTGAGCAACATGGGGATACACCAAAAATATCTAAACATACTGAACATCCTGAAAAAGGCCCAGGTATCCCAGGTTTCTTCGTGTGCATGTGGACCATTGGACCAGCCAAGAGTCGGACTGCATTGGGACCGGCTCAAATGGTAAGATTCACTTCGTGGGCTATGGTTTATTGTTAACACGAACCATCAAATCATGGTAGTTATCCAATCATCAACTCCATAGATTTATGGTAACTCCATAGATTTATGGTGACTCCATCAGTTACCCATAGCCATTACCCTCTGGTAAACTAACATAACTATGGAAAATCACCATTCTTTATGGGAAAATCATCTATAAATGGCCATTTTCAATAGCTATGTCAGTCATAACCAGAGGGTACCCATAGCCGTTACCACTTTTGGATACTTCCATACTGCCCCCTGCCCCGCATCGCCAAGCATCGGCTTTCCATGACAGGACGACTTCCGTGTCTCGCGTCTCGCCGCGGGGAATTTCCGTGGCTCCAACATTGCAGGTACCACCTGTCGTTGGGATCTGAAGATGGGGCTGTCCTAATGGCTACCCCAAATCATCCAAGTCCTGGATACCCTCTGGTTATGACTAACATAGCTATTGAAAATTGCCATTTATAGTGGATTTTCCCATGAAAAATGGTGATTTTCCATAGTTTTTTGTATGTTTACCAGAGGGTAAGACATTTTGAACCAAAATGGTGACATGGGTCATCTGGATCCACCATTTTAAGAAACCACCAGATCTGAAACGTCATGAAACATCCTTGTGATAAAGGGCTGCCCTTCACGTTTTGCTTGATCTTGGGGAGAATTGACAAGGAAACCAACGTCTTTGAACCATCAACATCAAGGTGTCCTGTTGAAAACAGGAAGCCAAGGAAATGGGTACGTGTTAGTTTATGTCATAAGCTTGAGCCTTTCCCATCTCATAAACAAGGAGTTCTACAAAAATTGGACCCCAATTTTGTCCATTGCCAGAGGAGCAACATCTTCCCCACCTCGTTGCAAGACCTCCACTGTCTCAGCTGGACCAACATCACCCTCTGCCTCTGCCGCAGTGTCTGTGACCATTTCTACTTCAGTATCCTCATGCTTTCGTTTTTTGGAGCTTTGGCACAACTTCAGCAGGCAATTATACGAGACCGATGCCGCCTCCATAATCTCATCATACGCCAAGTGGGGCCAATGCTGTCGCAACAAAGATGCCAACTTCATCAAACCCGCTGAATTGCCACCAGATTCCATGAAGGACACATCCTCACCGTTGAAAGCGAAACCGAAGCCCAACGCACTGTGCCATGCATCAGCCACCACACCCACTGGACCCACGCCATGCTTCAAATCGAAAGATGCTGAGAGCTTCTGAGCCACGGCAAGTCGATCAATTTTGCCGCCTGAATTCAGGAAACACCATTTTTGCTAATGGTGATTTTGGCTACTGGTGATTGTTGTGATGGTGATTTTGTGATTTTTGTTAATGGTGATTCTAAGTGATTCTTGGCCAATACAAGGCTTTCGGAGGACGTTCCAGCCGGAAACTAGATACATTGACATTTAGTTTCTGGATGTTTGTGGTTTTGTCTTGTTCACTTTGGGGATGTATATTTACAACAGTATGTGTGACTCACATACTCAAACCATGGGGGTTAAGACGTGCTACTAGATGGAGGGTTCCCACAAATCACCACAAATTACCCCAGCCCACCCAAAATCAAAAACACATCCTGCATCGCCATAGATCACTATAAATTACCATCCCCATACTTCCCCAACTTCCCATAAATCTTTATATTTCATGTTTCCGTCCAGCCATGCATGCTATAGCATGCTATCATCCAAAAAAAACCATTGAAAGATCTCATGAAAATCCCAGTAAAATCCAAGTAAGATCCCATCAAAATCCCACATCCCATTGAGATCCTATTAAAAATCCCATCAAAATCCCATAAATATCCCATATGTTTGACCTTTGGCTGGTTCATCCCATAGAAATCCACCTGGAAGTCGCGGCATTTCGTCCAGCAGCAGCACTTTGCCCGGCACCGCCACCGCCGGCAGCCGCTGCGCCAGCGCCCGCCGCGCCGTCGCCGCCGTTTCCGTCGAAGAAGCCGCGGCGACCACGGCGGCTGCCAGGGTCGGCGTGCCGCGGTGGTCGACCAAACAGCAGGCGGCTTCGGTGAAAATGGGATGTTGATCTTGTTGATCTTGGTCCCTGAAGACAGAAAAAGAATTTGATAAAGCAGAAACTGGAGTTCTTGAAAACTGACCTGGCTTAAAAAGCACCTATGAAATTCACTGAAGCAGGGGGAACACCCAATTTGTTGAAAAAACGGCAAAGAGGTTGGGATGATCAAACACTTACCTGGCTTGAAAAATGACCTAAGGACGTTCAAGTTCATTGAAGTTCATTGTTTTTTGGATGGAAATGGATGGAAATGGTGACGTCTTAAGGTTTGATGCTAGAAGGTGAAGAAACAACATCTGTTGGAACCAACGCCAAGGACCCACAAGTCATAGCAACCAATGTATGCCACTCAGTGGGGCCAAGACTTTCGAGCCTAAGATGGCTGAAATGACTTGAGTTGTATACAGCAAACACTGGTATCTCTGCATGACAGCAATAGCACCAGTAGGAATAGTAGGCCTAGTAGATCAAGTAGCATGAGTAGCCATAGTGGCGCAGCAATAGTCGTAGCAACAGCAGTATCAGCAAACAGCAGACATAGAGATTGAGAGCTGAGAGTCGAGACACGACTTGTAAAATTTGTAAATAGTGTGTCCCAAACATGTGATGTTCAAATCTACCATCTGGTTATTTAACATAGCCATGGAAAATCCACCCATTTTTAAGAACGGTAAACCATCTATTTCGATTAGGGCCATCGAAAAACCATGGCTATGTAACAAATTACCAGAGGATATTTAAAACATGTGATGTTTAAATCTATTTAAAACCCATCATAATCCCATCATATGTTCCCCATATTTCAATGACACTTTGTGGGGTCCATCCCCATTTCTTGGAACAGTTCCCCACCTGTCAGATTCCGAAAGACGCAGATCACCGGAGCGCAAAGACGTCAGAGCCAATTCCACCAGCGACAGTTCCACGCGCTGTCCACGGACCTTGGGTGCTGAAGTAAACCCATAATGGCTTATATAATGGCACATATATATATATAATTATATTATATTATATATCCCATTATATAATATATATATATCCATAATATATCCCATCATGATATATATATATATAATAATGGCTTATAAAGGATCATTTTTCGTAAACCCAGGTAAACTCCACGTTTTTCATCGTTTTTCGTGGCAGTAAACTCCAGGATTTCCAACCCCCCCAGCCATTTCCATCCCCAGAAAAATCGCACCTTCACCATCTGATTGCAGCGGCCCAAGATCTGCAACGTCTCCCCGCCGTTCTGCGCCACGGCCCAGCGTCCCACGTCGCCGCTGCGGAAGCAGCGAGTGGGTCGTCCCGGTCGTCCCGGTCGTCCCGGAAATGTCACGAAGGGAGAGGAGCTGGAAACATCTTCGAAGTATCCTGACCATGGGACCATGGCAGATACGAAATATACCCTCTGGTAATTTAGCAGAGCCATGGAAAATCCACCCATTTTTAAGAACGGTAAACCATCTATTTCTATGGGCCATTTTCCATGGCTATGTTAAATGACCAGAGGGTAGTATAATACTATCAAGATCTATCAAGATCTATCAAGATCTATCAAGATCTATCAAGATCTATCAAGTAGTAATCATACTGAGATTGAGTATGAGTAATAAGTATTACTCAATCTCAGTAAGTATGATTATTACTACCAAATAATCATACAATGATTGCCAATGACCATGGGGAGTGGCAATGATTCGTAAGAATACTAATATTAAGTTTGGAATTAACGGCCAGTAACTAACCAAGTAATCATTAGTCACTTGGCAGCTCATGATCCAATGATTAGTCACAATATTGATAGAACCAGTAATAATGATAATGACAAAAATAATTCTGAGTAGTAATGACATATTGACGGTAATAATGATAATACTATTGACCATCATAACACTAGTAATCATTATATATTGACTAGTAATACTGATAATACTAATGATGGTTGGTAGTGAGTATATCAGGTCAATGATGAGTTCTGATCCAAGGTCATCTCAAACCTCCCAAAGTTTGATATGGGCAAAATGTTGATGCTGTATCAATATATTCACTGTTAAAGTAGCCATAAATGAGGTATACACTGTATACACTACTTTCAGACATAGAAACATATTTTAGAACCCGCCTGATGACAGGCAAGCTCCAAAAATGAAGACTTCCCCCTCCTCACCAGCTGTACATTCAGCATCCCCTTCTTCACCGCGTATTTCCAGCCACACATTGGGAATGGCCCGACCACATGGCACCAAGGGATGCTCGATAGCCACGTCATCCCTTGGTAACTCTGCATAGGTGGCATCAGCCGCCACTTCAGTGGAGCCGTAGAGATTTAGAACGGTGCAATCTTTTGGCAAAGTCTTCTGCAACTTTTCCAGCAACTTTCGAGTCAATAACTCACCAGAAGAGGTCAAAAATCTCAAGGATGTCCATGGATTTTCAGGGAAATTCTCCGCTTCCAACAAGGTGGCATGGAGCAGGGTAGGGGTCATCACCAGCCGGGTCACCTGAGGAAAAAATTAAGCATCAGACTACAGAAATACAGGATGCCAATATTTATGGGTTCGATAGCCATATCACTATCACGATTTCACATTCACCCCTTCCTACTTGGGTAAATGTAAATGAGCTGCGTTCTTTTCTTGAACAATGCCACACCATTCAAATTCGTGTTTCTCGTACGTGGGTTTGAAACTAAGGTAGCCCTAAAACCTAATGATCATATTTTTTTCCCTATTGAAGTTGTTATTTAGGCGTTAATCCCAATAATCATAATTGTCCCTATTAAAATTATTTAAGCGTTAATCCCAATTGTTTAGACAAATCATCCATAGATGGATTTTCCATTATAAACCATCCAGCTATTAGGGTACCTGCATTTATGGATATATATATATAATATATATATATATTGTGAGATTTTCCTTCGTCCAACGGCCGCTGCATCAGGTAGCTTGACTTTGTCTTTATCTTTGACTTTGACGCCATTTGTTTCTTCAGCTGGCCCGAACTCAGATGGCCTTAGTGGCCCAGGTGTTTTCAGGTCTGCTGCGGCAGATGACACGCACAAATTCCAGAAGTCCAGCAGAGGTTGGATGACACGCCACAAATAGAGAAGTGCACCAGTTGGCAAGAGTGACAAGCACAAATCAGAGAAGTGTACACATAACAGTAAGACAGCTGAATTCATTTGTTTCATTTTACTTTCGTCCCTGCGGTGAAAAGAGCTCAGCGTTACCAGTGCATTTCGCACTGGTAGCGGAGCTACCTGGTGCCATGGCGGATGCTTCATCGGCTGCTAAGCCGTACTGGTCCGATCATGAGATCTGTATGGACCGCGACGGTCTGCCGCACTACACAGGTGTGCACTCCCATTTGATGAAAGAATACCGGCGAAGAGTTCTGTTCGCCTATGGTTCTTTAGAGGGCGACGGTGACACACCGGAGAAGGAGGCGGCGGATTTAGAGCGGAAGCAGAAAAGGTTTGCGACCAAGTTGATCAATGGTTTGCACGGAGAGGCCTGGAGAGCCGTGGAGCATTTGACCGTGGACCCTGCGAAGCTGAAGAAGAAGGATGGCTACAAAGAAATCTTTGCAGCACTTCAGTCAATTGAGAAAGAGGGCATCATCAAGAAGACTGAAGCCTTTGACAGGTTTTTTGAGCAGACGACCAGACGCAGGGGAGATCCAGTGGACCAATACTTGCGAAAGAAGATTCAGGCATGGGAGGATTTGAAAGACCTGGACGAGACATCGGCTATGAGCGAAGACCTTTTGAGCTATTTTGTTTTGAAAGGTTGCAATTTGTCTCGCGAAGATCGCCGTTCCATTCTACTGGCAAATCAGAGTGCTTATGCCCGTCAAGGGATCATGCAATCATTGCGTGTGTCCTTCCATGACTTGCATGAGAGAGAGAAGACTCATCCTGGCCGAGATCTACGACGTCCCATGGGCAAAGGTGGCAGAAAGGGCTATGCAGTGCATGAAGAAGATGAAGCCTGGGATGAAGATGCCACAGCCAATGAGGCCTACTACGATGAAGCCGAGGATGGATATGAAGAGTCATGGGATGAGCAAGCTGAAGATGCCATGCATGCTGCTGGCGATGAAGATCAAGCTGGCTCCGATGAGGGAGCGTCCAATGATGACCAGGTGTATGAGGCCTACATGGCTATGAACAAGTCTCGCTCAGGTTATCAGGAAGCCCGGAAGAAGCTGCGCGAAGTTCAGAAGTCAAGGGGCTTTTACAAGAACTCCTTCAATGAGGACCGTCAGCATCTCATCAACCGCGAGAAATCCAAGAGCCGCTGTCCGGCCTGTCACAGAGTTGGCCATTGGGCAGGTGATCCTAGCTGTCCCAAAGCCGGCAATTCAGGGCCCAATCGTGGTGGCGGAAAAGGCAAGAACAAAGGACGTTTCCAGAAGAAGGGCAAGTCCGCCTACATGGTTTCGGATGATCCTTCGTTTTTCAACTTGACAGATTTGGATGACGAGGGAGCAGATTTGATCCTTTCTCCCGAACATTGCCTGATGGTTCGCGGTGAAGATGGTGATGATGAACATGACATGCTGCAAGACTCTGGATACACTGAGACAGATGATCGTCGCAAGCCTCCGGCATCCTATGCATCCTCAGACTGGGAGCGCATCAGTTCGAGCCCGATGCCCGGAGCAAGCCATTCCTGGGAAGTTCAGCCCGAAGTCCCAGCGAGATCCGTCTCAGAGACCCAGGAAGTCATTCGTCCAGTTGTGCATGCCCACATCGAGACCAAGGAGGTTGAGAGCTTGACGGCAGTGAAACCTTCGGATTTGAATGACAAGAAGGCATATGAGTTGCAAGAGATTTGCAACCGTTGGGGCATTCAGACGTCAGGCAACAAGAAGGTTTTGATCGATCGTCTCAACCTTTTGTTTTCAGGAGCACCAGTGCCAAAGAAGAATTGCACTATGAAGTTCTTGCGTTTGATCGATGAGGGCCATAGCAGTGGCAGTGAGGTTGAGAAGGTTGCCGGTACTTTTCGTGCCCCAATTTTGGAGCCCAAGTCTTTTGCCGCTCCAAAGCCCAAAGCCAAGTGCAAGCCTTCCTCAGATGAATCGGCATACATGTTGCATGAAGCGCCAAAATCGGAGAAGAAGCCTGACAAGCAGATTCGTCTCTCTGACTTGGAAGAGGGCAAGCCTGTGGATTCTTTGCGATGTGATGCTTGCAATGTCCCGATGGTTCCACGCCGCAATCGCCTCACAGGCAGTCCGTTCTTTGGCTGCAGCAATTTCCCAAAGACTGGATGCAGATTCACAAAGACCGCAGAGCAAGGTCTTCAGACCATCAATGCTCAAGGAGCCTGTGGCTCCACGCAGTGACGGAAGTTTGACAAGGGAAGCACCCCTGGAACAGCGGGGGATGTTGCATGAGAATTTGTACAATGCTGATTTTACCTTTGCTTTTGTTGCCAATGAGGATGGTGATAGGGTAGATGTCACAGGAGAGGTGCAAGAAGCTTTAAGGTCACACCATCAGCTGGGTAATGGCTCCAATGCTGATGAATCCAAGTTGGGCCTCGTGGACACAGCCTGCACGAGTTGCATGCATTCCCGTAAGTGGAGGGAAGCCTATGAAAAGACATTGCCTTCTGGATTTGTTTGCCAAAAGACTGACCGCACCAAGATTTTCCATTTTGCTGACGGAAGTTCAACTTCTACCAAGGTTCCAGTGTGGAAGATACCAATTTTTCTGGGCAACCGTCCAGGGATGGTGCAGTCAGCTGAGATTGACACAGGCACGACCCCGCTCCTGCTCAGCATTTCAGCCCTTGCAGCTCTTGATGCCATTTTGTTTGTGAGGAAGAAAATCATGCGGGTAGAGGAATTGCAGCTTGATATCCCCATGGTTGAAACATGCACCAAGCACTTAGCAGTGAAGGTTTCGTTTGATGAGGATTGTCCAGAGTTCAAACCAGCAGGACATGGAGCGCCGGTTTGTCACTCCATCAACGATGATCTTTTTGTTTATTACAACAACGAAGCTAAGTTGTGTGTTTTGTCTGGCGATTCCACAGTGCAAGTTCCAGACCAAGATTTTAGCTGCAAGGCACAATTTGGGCCTCGGGGCATTCAGTTGAGTGACAAGCGCTGTGATTTGCAGGTCAGACGTGCCAAGGAGCTAGCCAAGGTCACAAGGCGTTTGAGGTTAGAAGACCAGCGTTCTTGGGCAGCCCTTCGCTGTCAATACTCTTTGGCAGAACAAGCCGCAACTAGGGGTTTTCAGAATACCGTGATTTTTGAACCGTTTGGAGGCAAATTTGGAGTCACACGTGTTGCCAGTAGCGAGTGGGGCTGGACCAATAGCCAGCCACTTGACCGATTAGATGGACATGATCTTTTAGCTCAAGAAGGCCAAGCACTACTTTGGAAGACTTTAGCAATTCACCAGCCTTTTCTTGTCCTGATAGCTTTTGATTGCCGAATCTGGAGTTTGCTCACCAACATGAGCCCGAGTGTCAATTGGGAGCTGCTGAGAAAGACAATCGGCAAGAAAACCTTGAAGCTAGTCAAGGACATTTGTAAGTATCAACATGACCACAACAGGTACTTTCTGCTGGAAAATCCGTTGCCTTCTGCAGCTTGGACTTACCATGACATTTTGAAGAGTTTGTTGACAGACTGTGGTGGCAAATTTGTCATTGGCGATCAGTGTCCATACGGTCAACGTGATCCAGTCAGTGGGCTGCCTGAGCAAAAGCGCACTGGTTGGTTGGGCAATTCTGAAGTGATTCTCAATGAAGTCGGCCGTAGGTGTAGTTGTCCACATGGCTCACATCAACACATCGTTGGCAATAACCAGTTTGGCCAGCGATCCAAGCAAGCGGCTTCATACCCCACCGCTTTGTGCCGGGCGATTTGCCGAGGTGTTCTCAAGGAGATGCAATTGATCTATGTGATCAACGAGTTGCGTGGCGAGCATGCCATGCCGGTGGAGGATGAGGAAGATGCCGAGATGGAAGAAGTGTCTAGGCCAGATGAGGGGCCTAACCCAGGAGTAGATGAGGACTCTTGGGAACTGGATGAAGTCAATCTAGAACTTACCCGTCATCACCGAGTCCCTAGAAGGCATCTTTTTGTTCCATTGCTTGGATCTGAGACACCGGTCCCATTGGACAGGTTGACAGGCCAGAGGACAGTTCACTGCAAAACTGTCAATGAAGACAGAACTTGGACATTCACTGACAACTGGACAGATCGAGTTGATGGTGGCCGAGAGTTGGATAGATTTTGGGTTGGTCGCACGGTTTTTGCTTTGCATCCACTTGAACTAGCTCTACCAGAAGAAAGTGCACCTCAGGAAGTAGAGAAGAAAGGAGCTTTGAGAAGAAGACGAGTCAGAACTCGGCAACTTCAGCGGGGTCTTTGGTCCATAGATCAAAACCAGATGGTCAAGACCTTGATGGAACTGGCTCATGAGAGGTATCAAGAAAGTGGGGCCAGTGGGAATTGGATCATTTTAGACCTGACCACAGAGGTTGGAAAAGAGTGGAAGGCGTTGGAGTCTGCACAAGTTGATCTTCGTTTGATACTTTCCTCAGTTGACGCCAGACGACTTCGAAAGCCACAACCTCATGCTCAGGCAGCTGAAGTTCCCTTGCGAAAGACTCTGCTCCTCATGTCCAGCGGCGACATTTTGTCGACTGGCTGGGAAGATTGGCAACAAATAGCACCAGGGTCGCAAATGAGACCTTTACCAAGACAACCGCGGAGGCTGTGTATCACCCTCTTCGGTGCCCAAATAGGAGCCGATGAGGTAGAAGATGGTGATGGTGAGCCTACAGATCCTTTGAGACATCGTGAAGAAGAAAGGCTCAGGAAATGGAATGCTCTTCCTAGAGAGCTCAAGTTGGCCATACAGCGCATTCACACCAACCTTGGACATGCCCGTTTGCCCGACATGCTCAGAGCACTTAGGATTTCCAAAGCTTCAGAAGTGGCGCTAAAGGCATGCCGACTTTTCCGATGCTCTTCATGTCCACGACTTTTGGAGCCAAAAATACCACGGCCTTCGAGGCTACCTCAGGTTGATGAGTTCAACGTGGTAGTTGGCTTAGATGTTTTCAGTGAAAAAGACGCCAGCGGTGGCGAATGGACATGGCTCAATGTCGTTGACGAGGGCACTGGTTTTCAGGTTTGCACTTTGCTGGGTGAAACTTTCAGAAACCCGACGAGCCAAGAAGTTTTGCAAGCTTTTGAAGTCGGTTGGTGCAATTGGGCAGGAATGCCTGAGAGAGGTCTAGTGCTTGATAGGGCAAAGTACTTTTTAGGCACGTTGGCAGCGCGAATGTCCGAAGAAGGTTGTGTGGTGGATTTTGCAAGCAAGGCATCGCCGTGGCAGATAGCTTATGTGGAAAGAGCAGGAGGCACTTGGAAGACCACTTTCAGACGTTTAGTCTGGGCAGAACAAGTTTCCGGAAGAGAAGATGTTTTGGTGGCGACAGGTGCCATCAATGCAGCTAGAAACAATCTAGCACGTAGAAGTGGTTTCTCACCGGCACAATGGGTGCTGGGAAGGAGTGTGAGGCTCCCAGCAGATCTCACAGATGAGGCAGAAATTTCACGCATTGGTGCTCAAAGTATGGCTGCAACTCCAACCACGAAGTTTTTCCGCAAGACACAGCTCAGAATGAGCGCCAGGGAAGCTTTTGTCCGCACAGCCAATGATGCAGCTCTTCGACGTGCAGAATTGCGTCGTGTGCGGCCCACCAGAGGGCCTTTCAGAGTTGGCGACTATGTTTTCTACTATGATGAAGCTGACAACACTCCAGGTCCCAATCACTGGCGTGGTGTCGCCAGGGTCATTGGCCATGAAGGAAGTCGGACAGTTTGGATATCTCACAGGGGAATTTTAGTTGCAGCGTCACCTGAGCATTTGGCACATGCCAATGAAGATGAAATTAGAGGCTGGATGGTCACTGCAAATGAGACGTCACTTCTTGACGCAATGCCTGCAGCAGGGGGTACTGGCTTTCTTGATTTGAGATCCAGACCAACTCCTCCTCTTGAAGGTTTTCCAGAAGCCATCGAAGATGCAGAGCAAGCGGATTTGCCAGAAGTTCCGAGGGATGAAGAACAACAGCAGGAGCAAGATGGCAACCCACCGCTAGGTGATGTCCAGCAGCCGCCAGCATCAGAAGATGATCTTTCAGCAAGCTCAACTTCAGCAGCACGGTTGCAGCTTGAGTCTGAAAGAGAGCAGCGAAAAGAGAGAAGGAAGTTTGATTTCTTTGAGCAGCAGCAGCGGAGGAGGCAACAAGACAGAGAAAGCAAGAAAGCAAGGTTAGAGACCATCCCGGATGTGACCTTGCGTGAGGCCTTTGAAGTTCCGGTTGGCCCTGACTTTGACCCAGAGTTGGATGATTTTCACCAAGCAGTTCCCGCAGAAACTCCACCTCCAATCATGGAAGCAGATGATGTGGATGAAGCACAGGAAAGAGCAGCGAAACGACTGCGACTTGGAGAAGCCTTGACGCCGTCTGACGCAAACAGTTCCTTTTGTTTTCTGGCTTTGGTGGAGGATGATTTCTTAGAGGAACAGTCAAAGGCTTGTTATCAGGCAAGGGCTAACACTTTTGAGGCGCTTGGTGTTGATGAAGAGACCTTCCTTTTTGGAGCACAACGTAATGACTTCTACGACCAATACATGCAGTTGTTGGAAAGTTCACTTTCGTCTCAAAGCCAAGACGATGCTCCTCCACTTGTGAAGAAGAAGGCACGCAAGGAGCTATATCTCAAAGATTTGGACCGAGAAACACGTGTTTTGTTCGACGGTCCGGAAGGATCAGATGCCAAAGAATGGCGAGCATGGCTTGAGAAAGGTGCAGTAGAAGTTCTTCCTCTTGAAGAAAGCAGAAAAGTGCTCCGAGACAAGCAGCATTGTCTCATACCAACAAGGTGGGTGAGAACCAACAAGTCAGATGGGAAGCCAGATGAACCTTTCTTCCCGAAGTCCCGTTTAGTTGTGCAAGGTTTCAAAGACCGTTCACTTGGTCAATTTCGGCGTGATGCACCCACAGGTTCAGCTCTAGCAGAAGCTATCGTTTTGTCTCTCTCAGCAGCTTTTGGTTTCAAAATGGTTTGCAAAGACATCAAGAATGCATACTTTTCTGGCAAAGAGATAGGCAGAGAACTATATCTACTTCCTCCTAAAGGTGGTTTACCAGGAGTTTTGCCAGGACAGGTCATGAGAGCCAGGAAGGCAATCTACGGGTTTGCCGAAGCAGCCAGGCTTTTCTGGCTGGCGCTTCGTGAACACTTGCAGAGTGATGGCTGGTGCGAATCCAGACTGGAGCCAGCTTTGTTTTACCTGCGAGATTCTTCATTGAAGTTGCGCGGCATCCTTGTGACACACGTGGATGATATCCAGGCTGGGGTTGACGCCGCCTACCTGGAGTCTGCCTTTCAGAAGAGTTCTCTGGCTTTGGAGTTTGCAACCAATCATTTCGACAGCTATACTTTTCGTGGCCGTGAGATCAAACAAGTTGCAGGAGGTCACATAGACGTCACCATGAGCAACTATGTCAGAAGCATGCGGCCTGTGAAGATCGACAGAGAAAGAAGAAAGCATTTGGAAGCCAGGCTGACCGCTGAGGAGAAAGAGACGATGCAGTCTTCTTGTGGCGAACTGGGATGGGTTGCAAGACAGCTCAGAAGTGATTTGGCCTTCGAGAACGGATGTCTTCAGAGAAGCAAGTCTGACCCATGTGTTGCAGATTTGGTGAGGTTGAGAATGGCAGTCAGCAGTGCACGGCGAGCAGCCGATTTTCGACAGCGTTTCTGGTCAGATGTTGATCCATACAAGGCGGTGGTAGTTCATTTAGCAGATAGTGGACATGCCAATGGAACCCCTGAGAATGACGACATCATGAAGTACAGATCAGTTGGAGGATATTTCCTTTTGCTGGCAAACCCCGGTGTTTCAGAAGGACAGGAAGTCCGGGCCAACGTTCTGGCTTACCAATCATCTCAGACGAAACGTGTTTGCAGAAGTACTTTAGCTGCTGAAGCAGCACATCTGGCAGAGGCAGTCGAAGCAGGTGACTGGCTCATTGTTGTTTTAGCAGAAGCGCTTTACGGCAAGATCAACCTCAAGGACTGGGACAAAATTGTGGAAGAAAGACCGCGCATCTACGTAACAGATGCCAGAAGCGTGTTTGATTACTTGGGCAAAGACTCCACTAGCACAAGCAGTGATCGTCGCATGGCTCTGGAAGGCGCTTTGCTGAGAGAGACAGTGCGCCGCAGAAATGCTGCAGTTAGATGGATAGATGGTGAACAGAACATGGCAAACATTTTGACTAAGGCAAAAGCTGACATGAATGTCCTTTTTGAATTCTTGCGAGATGGGAAGATTTGTCTCGTCCAGACAGAGGCAAACAAGCAGATCAAGGAAAAGAAGAGGGCACAGCGGCAGAACCGTCGAAAGGTTTTGAAGGAAGATCCGATGAAGCAGAAGATCAAGGATGATCGAATCAAAAGACTGGCGAGAGAGGTACAAGACATGAAGCACAGTTCAGAATCCGATTCAAAGTCAACAAAATAAAAACAAGGAGTGTGAGATTTTCCTTCGTCCAACGGCCGCTGCATCAGGTAGCTTGACTTTGTCTTTATCTTTGACTTTGACGCCATTTGTTTCTTCAGCTGGCCCGAACTCAGATGGCCTTAGTGGCCCAGGTGTTTTCAGGTCTGCTGCGGCAGATGACACGCACAAATCATAGAAGTCCAGCAGAGGTTGGATGACACGCCACAAATAGAGAAGTGCACCAGTTGGCAAGAGTGACAAGCACAAATCAGAGAAGTGTACACATAACAGTAAGACAGCTGAATTCATTTGTTTCATTTTACTTTCGTCCCTGCGGTGAAAAGAGCTCAGTGCGTTACCAGTGCATTTCGCATATATGTATAATATATATATGTATAATATATATATATGTATAATATATATATATGTATAATATATATATATCCCCCTACATGTGTTGTTCACCGCCACATGTGTTGTTCACCACCCCAGCCTGGTGTTGCTTCAAACATCTCAGCAGCTTCGGCACCTCCGTTGCCGAACACACCAAGCTGGGTCCCTCCGCCGCCAGCAGCGCGCCGAAGAGCTCCGCCACGTGATCCACGAAGACCAGCGGCGTCCGCGCCAGCGCTACATCGGTCGAAGTCCAGGGGTAGCAATGCCATTGCCATTGGAGCCGGTTCAACGTGGCGGATTTCAAGCCCTTAACGCCCTGTGGTTGGTGGGATCGTTTGGGCATGGAGAAAATGGCGAAAACCAAGGGGAAGCCATGGTGAAACTATGTGAAACTGGTGAAAATGAACATTGGGATGTTAACAAAAAGGAAAAATGCAAACAAGACTTGGAATTTGGTTGAGCAAAGACCTACTTTCTTGAACAAATGGTGTAAGCCAATGACAATGGGGTGATAAGACCTACAGGTGGTGGATTTTCCCAGAAAGCATTGCCGCCGATCTAATCATCCATCATTGGGGTTGCATCACAACTGCATATCTAAGAAAAAATGGACAGCCCGAGCAGTTTTGTCTGGTTTTAAAAAAACTATCTCCAATGAAATCATCTTAGTCTCCCTCAAAATCCACTCCCAATTTCCCCAGAAATTCACTATTAATGTATGATAATATGTGTGTGTATATATATATAGGGATGTAAATATGGATTAATAATGATTTATCCCATCATTTTCCCCACATTTCTGCTTTTCGCCTTGGGTCGCCCGGTGGATCCCGAGGTAAACATCACGTACAGCAGCTCCGTCGTCGCCGGCGCCGGCGTTGACACCGGCGGCAGCGGGAGCTGCTGGAAGTCGAAGTCACTATCCAAGTCCAGCAGCTGGTCCTTTCTCCCACGCCAGGCCTTTAGCACCTGGAGATTTTTGGGTGATTCTTTTGGTGATTTTTTTGAGGATTTTATGGTATTTAATGGGATTTAATGGTATTTAATGGGATCTAATGCGATTTTTGGGGGGATTTGATGGGATTTTTAATGGGATTGAATGTGATTGAATTTAATGGGATGTAATAGGATTATATGGTATATTGAATGGGGAGGTAATTTTGAGGACAGTGGTTTCTGAATGTCAGAAAGTGCATATGAAACCATTGGGAAGATGGATACAACCATCGCGAAACTTTCAACGCTCCCAAATCTGAGGAGAAGGTTGGAACTCCGCTATCTTACCACCTGGTGCATGGTGAAAAATTGCCTTTCCTCTTGGTGAAACCTCCAAACCTCTTGGTGTTATACATGTATATTGACCTATACCCATCATGGTGCCCCATAGTTAGCTAAGTTGGTTTATAACTCCCATAACTATGGTTTATGGGAGATAACGAACTAGTTAATGGGGTTTATAAACCAACTTATAACTGGGGGGCACCATCCTGTACCCATCATTGCTGCTGAATCTGACCCTTTCTGTCGGCTAAAAGCCCAACATACTGGTCTCTTGCGGCCACATATAGATATCTGAGAATGTTGTGAGCCCTATCATAAACCATCGACTGGGGACAGTTTATACCAGCCATTTCTGCTGAAAATGGGATTGTTCATTATTGGGCTAAAACTACCCACTATCTCTGGTTGAAATCTTCAACTATTTAACCCCCCCGATCTATCACTTAAGTGCAAACGCCCAATGGGAAATCCCCTGTAGATGAAGATTTTCACGGGACCTGGTCATCTACAAATTTGAGGGATTGTGAAAATTGCCATGTTTGATTTCCAGAGGGTATCCCATTCAATTCAATATAGTCCAATTAAATCCCATTAAATCCCATTAAATCCCACTAAAAAAACCATTAAATCCCATTAATTCCTGTTAAATCCCATTAAATCCTGTTAAATCCCACTAAAAAATGGGATTTAAATCCCATTAAATACCCCTCCCAAATGCATCCATTTTTTCCACACCTGTTCCACTGTATCTCGGCCGCAGAGCACCCCAGAGATCTTCGCCAGCGACATCAGAAAGGCCAAACGCTCAGAGGATGTGCCCAGACCCCAGGAATCCATGGGGTGCAGTGGAACATAGGGACCTTATGGAAATGGCGTAAATGGCGGGCCCCCCAGTGATGTGAACGTTGGTTTAGATTCACCCCATGAATACTATAGTTATTTGCGTACCATAAACCATAGTTATTGGAGTTATAAACCAACTTAGCTATCTTGGGGGCCCCACATTGTATGGAAATGGCGTTTGTTGTTTTTTTTACCACTGGAAATGGGTATGAAATTATATTTATAATCATTGAAATGAATGGGGATTTAGGCCATTAATTCAAGTCACACTGCAGGTATCATTCTAGCAAACACTTGGGATGTTATATAAAACCGCTACCCCATTTCAGATGCAATGGCTAATGGGGAAAAAACATGACCTTCGGCCACACATCCGAATACAAACCTTTGCCATATTGGTTTCATCATATCCCATGGATCAAAACTCTCAACTACCCTGGCTACCAAGATTGCAACCGTATTATCGCATTGTCATCCCATTATGATTCCCCTATCATCGTGCTATTATCATTTACTTTCCATCATATTACTGACTAGTTACAGCATTATTGTCATCCCTATGATGATATAAAATACAAGTTCCGTGTCTATCATATCAGTGTCATCAATATTATCATCATCACCATCATCAATATCACTATGTTGTTACTATTAAAATATCGTCACACATCACGTTATGATGGGATGATTATGCCATGATTATCATCTCTATAATTATGCACAATGCAATTGGTGTTGTCATCACATCATTCTTATCAACATCATTGCTCTCATCCCCTATGGGAGAATACCAACAAAACCACCACCTAAAACCATCATTGTTTAATCGATGTGACGTATATCATAATGGGATGATACCAAAAACCATCCTCCATATAACATCCACATAACATCCACATAACATCTCGAATTTTGTTTTTTTTTAAAAAAAAACATTGTTTCCATGATTTTCCAAGCCACGTTCCATCCGCAACGCCGCCAGTAGGGCCACCACGGCCGACAGCGACGGGCGCTGGAAGCAGATCCCCAGCTGGTCGTCGATGGTCCACGGCTGCAGGCGATGGCAAAGCTGCAAGACACGCTGGAGCAGCTCGTGGCAGGTGAAAACACCTGTGAGGGGCCCCAAAAAATCCACAGAAACTGGAAAATGGTGAGTTCACGAAGAAATGGAAGGATTTCAGGGGATTTAGAGCTGATTTTGTGATTATAGCTAAGTTGATGTATTCCATAGTTTAAAAGTTTATGGATGTTTATGGTGGATATATTGAACTAGTTAATGGATGTTAATGGGGTTTTAAAATTCCAACTTATAACTGGCGCCTCACCTTGCGGCTTTTTGTGTCATGTCATGGCAGATGGGACCTCCAAAATACAGGAATACGGATGGTAATCCATAGAAATCTATGGGAGGACAAGACCCAAAAACCCATTTGTTTCTGGGAAATGATCAAACCCAAGTGGGCCATTCTATCATGGAAACAACCTGAGGATTTTTCCCACTTAAAACACCTGGAAGTTCAGCATCTACGAGTGCTGGGGAAGCTGGGGAAGCATTGCAACGATCTAGGAAGAGCTGCCACATGGCGAAGCGGCAAAGCTTGAGCCAAAACAGGCCAGTGATGCAAACCTCCCACTGACATAGATCCCCAAGCATCAACAATGATTGGTACCATGAAATACCATGATCATCCATCCAACCATAACCATCAATGAAATGCCCAAACTTCTCAATCAACAAACCATCATCCATCCAACCATCAAATCAGAGGTCCTTGCTTTGTCCAAGTTGGATCGATCCCAACTCCACCGTTCCCTTCCTTTCGCCATAGCCCAGCGCCCGGCAGCTCGTGCAGCTCGTGCAGCTCGTCCCCTCCGTCGTCAGCGTCAGCTGGGCGTTGCGCCCCAGCGCCGTCACCGCGGTGCCGGTGCAGTTCACGAGAGCGGTGCCAACGAAGCCGGCGTCAGGGATGAAGACGTAGATGCCACCAGCTGCCTGGGAAATAAGTGGTGGAAATGGGCTTCAAACCAGAAATGGATGGGTTTTTAACATGGTGTAGGCGACAAAAATGGTGTGTTGAACTGGTTAACCAATAAAGAGTTGGGGTTCAATAATCAACGAAAGTAAGATTAAGAATGGGGTGGATGAGTAGACATGGTTTTGCACCAAGAAAACTAAGATAAACATGGGGGCTACCAACTAATAGTGATGAGGGATTCATAACCATCATCAATTGGGGAGATAAAACGGGTAACCTGTAGCCAACCCAAAATCTGGACATGTTGAGCCACACATGAAGGGATGTGTAAGAAAAAATGGCGAAGTGATTGCAGTGGGGATAAAATGCAAGACTTGTGGAACCTTAATCAACAAAAAATGATTCTGTAACCAACAGAATTTGGGAATACCCTCTGGTAATTTGTTACATAGCTATTGAAAATTGCCCTTTATAGTTGATTTTACCAGCTATAAAATGGTGATGTTCCATAGTTTTTTGTATGTTTACCAGAGGGGAACAACTGTTCAAAACAGATTTGGCTCGGGATTTTCTTCAGCTATGGGCAACATGATCTCCACCATCCGCCTGAGACAACTGGTCCAGCAACTGGGAATCCAAGTCATAGCCGAAACCAAAGGTGTGAAGCGTACAGGGCAACTTTCCAGATGCCTCCTGCCATATGGTGAAGGTTGATGTGGTTGATGTGGTTGATGTGGTTGATGTGGTTGATGTGGTTGATGTGGTTGATGTGGTTGATGTGGTTGATGTGGTTGATGTGGTTGGTGAAGTTGGCTGATATTAGACTATCATATCATACTACCTACAAGAATCAACCCATCGGTGAAAAAAAACATAGAAATCCCATCGATTTTTCACCATTTTCCACCATTTTCCACCATTTTCCACCATTTTCCACCATTTTCCACAATTTTCCACCATGTTTCACCATTTTTCACCATTTTTCACCATTTTTCACCATTTTCCCATAGATTTCCCATAGATTTCCACCACTTTTGCCGCGTCTCCTGGTACCTCCGCAGCGCTGCCAGGTGCCCCTCCACTGGCTCCACATTGGGCACGCCGTCCGTCAGCAGCAGCGCCGAGGAGATGCGGCCGCTGGAGGTGGCGGAGCGGAGGAGATCCAGGGCGCTTTCGAGGCCCTGAGGAAGTGTTACCATATATCTATGGAAAACATATGGAATATATATGGTAAATATAAGAGATAATGGTAAATATCCATATAATGATAAATACCATATTTACCATATATTTACCATATCCATTATCTATTATCCATTATCTATTATATATATTTACCATATCTCCCATGTGTCAATAGAAATATTACTATATTAATGGAATGTTTTCCAGATATTTACCAGATATCCATTATCAAATATTAATATAGGAATAATATATGGTAGATATATAGCCATATATATTATAGGAATAACCAGATATATTATAGGAATAGCCATATAAATATCAAGTTTTACCATATATATATATTATAGGAATAACCATATATGGAGATATGGTAAATATATAGCCATTATGATATACTATATGGTAAATATATGTAAATATCCATTATCTATTATATTTACCATATCTCCCATATGTCAATAGAAATATTACTATATTAATGGAATGTTTTCCAGATATTTACCAGATATTTACCATATATCCATTATCAAATATTAATATAGGAATAATATATGGTAGATATATAGCCATATATATTATAGGAATAACCAGATATATTATAGGAATAGCCATATAAATATCAAGTTTTACCATATATATATATATTATAGGAATAACCATATATGGAGATATGGTAAATATATAGCCATTATGATATACTATATGGTAAATATATGTAAATATCCATTATCTATTATATTTACCATATCTCCCATATGTCAATAGAAATATTACTATATTAATGGAATGTTTTCCAGATATTTACCAGATATCCATTATCAAATATTAATGGAAAACATATGGAATATATATGGTAAACACAAGAGATAATGGATAAGATAATAGATAATAGACAATAGAAAATAGATAATAGATAATAGATAATAGATAATGGATAAGACATATGGTAAATATATCAGATAGATAATAGAAATGGATAAATATATGGGAAGATAGTATGGTAGAAATATGGGATGAATTGTACATGAAATAGAGATTAAATAGAAATGGAAAAATATGGGAAACGTATGGGAAAAATATGGGATACATCATAAATATGGAAATGTGGGGATATTTACACGATAAATCCCAGATCCATTTTTTTGAGAAGATATTTCTATGGGAAATGGATAGAAATATGGGATATATGATAGATATATGGGAAGATAACATGGGATCAAATATGGGATAAATGATAAATGTGGGAGAAGTAAGGGATGGATTATAAATATGAGAGAAAATCTGGAAAGATGATGGGATAAGAGGAAGATAGTATGGGAAGATAAGATGGGAGAACTATGGGATATAGGATAAACATATGGGAAAATGATGATAACATCCCCATATGACGACATGATGCTATCCCATTAGTTGGATATCACGTTGATAAGGATAAATGGAACAATTATGGAAAACATCTGGATTTAAACTGGAACAAACGGAACAAATCTGGGATTTGTCCATTTAAGTTGAAAAAATGGAAGATATGTGAAAAAAAATATATGGATAAAATCACACTTTTTTGAATTTCAACCAGTACCATCAGTACCAACCAAAATCTAGCATCATATCAATATATATATATATATCAATATATATATATATATATCAATATCAATATCAATATCAATATCAATATCAACCAAGAATGAGGGGAAATGTGGGATTTCATTGGATTTACCATAGATATACCATAGATATACAACCATAGATTTTCTATCGGATGATGGATCAAACGTGAGAAAAATGGGCGAATCAATTGGACAACTGACAAAGCGAGCTATGATTCCCTCCCTGTATCTATCAAAAAAAACATGGAAAAACAAACAACCTTCCAAAAATCTCGAACATTCATCATTTTTGTTCCCAATTGATGAATGTATCTATCAATTGATCTATCAATCTGCTGATGTATCAATCTTTATCCCCAAAAAACTCCCCAGTTCCAGCCATTCTCCTGCCACAGATTGGTCTGTCCATCCGCTCTCAGCGTCTGCAACGCCGCTTCGGCCGCAGCTTTCCCCGCAGCGTCCATGGCGGTCAAGGCCAGTTTCACCTCAGCAGCATCGGAGTAGGTCACGATGCCCAGCTGGTCCTCCGATGTGTCAAAAATGGGATCATCCTACAATCTTTTTAAAGGGATAGAAATACATCATGGAAGAAAAAAAAATGTTGAAACCAGGTCTGGTTGGTGTTTTCAATGGATTTCAATGGATTTCAATGGATTTGTTGAAGGGAGTGGTTGACAAATATATCATGGTTTTGCCATAAAAATCATAAAATTCCATCAAGTGTGTCCTGCAAAGTGTCGTTTGACCCAATTCTGTGATAGTCACTCCAGACCCAAAACCATGAAAGGCAATGGAGATCACAATCCCAGTTTGGCTCATGGACAAGAAACAATCTCTGAAACCAGCATCTAGTGACATTTCTCCCAACATCCTCAGTGAGTTTATGGTCAATTTGTCGGAGACCCTTGTCAAGTGTCCTCTGCAGATAAGCTATGGATCACGGTGCGACAGCTATGCACAACGATATCCAAAATACTCAGTTCACTCGCTTCTTGATCTTTCAACACCGCCGGCAGCTGCATGGAACCAGAGACATCGATGACCAAACAGAGATTCGCGGGAAAACCTGAGGGTTGCTTCAGGGCTCCGGTCAGTCATAGATATTTCAAGATGTATTTCCTACATAACCTATATACATTCCCCAACTGGATGATGTCCAAAATCAACGGAAAGTCAGACTCTGCGAACCAGCGAAACGTTGTTCTGCATCGACTGCAATGGATGCATAGACTTTCACCTCATTCTCCTGGACTTGATAGGCCCTCGCCCTGAGTTCCATCACATGACGACTCCGCTGTTACCGAAGTTGCTGGATGCGCAGCTGGCTCAACTGAGTAACTGGTAATGGTTGATTTTTGTACAGGTCACTTGTTGGGAGCATTTTTTTGTTGGTACAATCTGCATTGACGATATTAGTTCGCAAAGATCTAAAATTTAGCCTCATAGCATGGGATCTTGTCCACGTTCACCCGCACGTTCACCCGCACTCGTTTGTTCAAAGGTCAACGAAAATGCCAACACCTTTGTGTTTGTTCCTACCTGGAGAGAATCAGCTGCAAATGTCCAACACAGCAACGTCAGAAGCACACATGAATTCTGTCAATCGGACAGCTATGAATTGGCGAATTGGGCAGCAGGATATGCGGGATATTTACATGAGCTGATGATCTTGAGACTTTTCAAACACTTTTCATCCAGGGTTTTCACGATCTATGGCATTGAATGGGATTTGAATGGGATTTCTATGGGATATCAAAAACAACCATGTGATGTTTCATTGAAGATTTGTATGGGATTTAACTGATTTAACTAGGAAGAAGAGTGATTTGTTCATGGGATGACTAGCCAAAGGATTTAGCCAAAAATGGTAACTTCATGGAATTTAATAAGGATATCCAGAGGGTATTTTTTTCCCATGAATATCCCCATAGTATGTTTACCATTCCCAAATGGATGGTTTACTAAAGTTTACTATGGTTAAATTTCCAGAGGTGTTTGGACACATCATGACCATCTGCACGTAATTCCACCTTTTCGCCCGAGGGTCTCGCATTCGATGCTAGCTATGCAAGTGACCCAGTCAACTTGCCGATTCATGTTATGCACAAGAGCAACCAGCAGCCACAGCAACAATGCCAGAGAAAGTCCACTTGGAGGTTGCAGATTAGAGTGGATACCAAGTATGGTCAATTGGATCTACCCCGAAAGTTACATAAACCTAATATCCCACAATTGGATCTCCCAATCTACCCGAATGGAAAACCAGCTGTGTTGGAGGGGTTCTCCATGGTTCCTCCGAACACTGAGCCATCTGCTGATCGCCAGGAAGTGCCTTTGGCAGTTCCCTCAGGTGGCTGTGAGCCACACCATATTCGACTTGGCCTTGAAGCCAAACGCCTCGGAGCAGGAGCTGCTTGAACCGACCAATAGACCAAATAGTATCCCCGGAGAATTCGCAAAAAAAGGTCACAAGATGGCAGTCAAAACCCTAAAATGGTAACCTCAAAAATAGCTGGTTTATGAATGTTTATCCCCTCAAAATATGGTACCAATAATTCAATAGGTTTCGACCCATCCCAAGATCTCCAGTTGATCAGTTCCTGAGAAGCTGGCAGTGCCCCAGTGCGTGACGCATCTACAACCTGCCGCTAGGTGAGCCAGGTGGGTACCAGAAACATGCTGGTCACTTGGGGCAAACTGGGCAAATAACACCAATGACATATTTAAGTTGGATCAAAAATATGGGGATGTTAATATCTTTATTGGATTGAAACATCGTAAAACATCATCAATTTTTGCAAGGTGATGTTATTGTGAATGAAAAATAACCTAACCAGCCAAAAAAACACTGATCAAAGCCGACTTTGAGTGGCTGAGATGCACGCCAAGATGTTCTGGATTCTTGTTGCAAACCTCATCCTCAAAGCGTATCCAACGGCAACCTTGGGCCAAGCTCGAAAGAACCAGTGGCTGTGTACGAAAATGGGGTAGCCATGGGTACCCTATTTTCAGACCCAAAATATTGCAGCTGCACTGCCACTCTGAGATTCGTACGCTTGGCCACACGCTCAAAGATCCAGGCCTGGTCCCGCCATGGGGGATGTAGGGGACGAAATCCGCATCGGGACCATAAAAGGGCATGTTGAATATGGGATAATATCGGATGGGGTTATATGTATATATATATATATGATTACATTATATCATGTTATACCCCCATGAACTATCAGGAACTCTCTCATCATGGTTGGTTTGAAAAGGGGTAACTGCCGACCTGGCACTCTTCCAGCTCATCGCAACCGCCACAGCAATCCTCAAGCTTTAGCCGGTTTCGCCACATGGAAAATCGAACGGAAATATCACCGCCTTCACCATCACAATGTAATTTTCATAACTTGAAAAAATGTTCAGCAATGTTATTTTCCATGCGAAATGGAACATCATTTGCATATGTTCAATATGTTTTCCATATACCCTCTGGTAAACTAATGTAACTATGGAAAATCACCATGCTTTTATTGGGTAAATCCACTATTTCTATGGCCATGTTCAATAGCTATGTTAGTTTACCAAAGGGTAACTGTATAGATATATCACCTATGCCTATAAACCATAGTGAAATTGGATTACTTCTTATAAAGTGGATTTACCTATCATAGTGAAATTGGATAACCTATTCAATATGTTTTCCATTATAAAATTATAAACATATTAAACATCATTTCCATTGGAAATTACCTACTATGAACATATTATGAACATATTAAACATATTGGATTACCTATTCAATATGGAAATCCATTTCTTAATGGTCATATCCCTCCACAAATGCTGGATTTCCCCATGGAAATCCTCCAGCGTGTTGGCCAGATCCATCTGAAGATCACCGCTTCTTCGATCGAACAAATGCGTCCCGGCCAACTGCCAAGGCACACCTCAGGCGAGGCGCCTTTCTGATATGATATGATGTTTGTATCGTATAATGGTTTCATATAATCCTATACAATGTATATGGTTTCATATATATATAGAACCATAATCCTATACAATGTCTCATATGGTTCTTTTCATGATATGATGGTTTTATATATGACACAGGCATGCATCTATAGATAGTAACAATATATATATATATGTTCATATATGTTCATGCAATTTCATCAAAAGCCATGCAAAGTCAACTGATCATCAAGTGACCACATACCATAAGCGATATAGTACATACCGTTAACACATACTACGAATAGTATCCCATGAACATCCCATAAATTCCATTGAATTCCCAAAAAAAAAACTAAAACTCCATGAAATCCTGGTGAAAACCATGGGGAATTCATGATAAATGCTGGGAAAAATGTTAAAAATGGGAGTTAACCATAGTTCACCCATGTTCACCCGCCATTTTCCATGGTAATTTTCATGGCTAAACGCTACCTCCACTGGGTCTCCCCACAGCTGGTGGTGGAATTCCTGGCCACACCGCAGGACGACGGCGCGGCCGTGGCCGCCTTCTGCGAGGCGGCGACGGCGTGGGCCGCCACGGCGGAGAGCACGGCGGAGGAGATGGCCAGGCACAGGCCGCCCTGGGCAGAGAATCTCTCAGTTTTTATGGTGATGATTGGCTGCCATTCATCATTAAATGCCATATTAACCATTAATAATGGCTGACAATATGGGTTAATCATGGCTGATCATGGTTAATGAATGGTTATTAATGGTGATTCATGGTGATGAATGGCTCATAAAATCACCATTAAAACCATCATTTTAATGGGATTCACCGGCTATGGGAGTTGAATGTGGTTAAAACAATGTCATAAACCAGCCATCTGGGAATGGTAAACATACCACCTATAAAAATGAGGATATTCATGGGAAATACCCTCTGGTAATTTGTTACATAGCTATTGAAACCATGGCCCATAGAAATAGTTGCTTTACCTATTAAAGAGGGTGAATTTCCATATGTTAGTTTACCAGAGGGTAACCAGCTATCATGGGAGTTTAATGGAAGTCTAATGGAAAAAAATAAAATCCCATGAAATCCGATATGAAGGGAATTTACTCGCAAAACTTGGATGTTCATGGGGGTTGTAACCAACAAAATTGGAATTTACCAACCACAATCGACTGTGGATATATTCATAGTATATAATACTTTCATTTGAACATAATCATGGGATATATCAATGGAGGTTGCCTGGTTTGTGGATCAATGGGATATACTGGGGTTATGGGATATATAATGGGATATTGAACTGGCCAACATGGGTGTGGCTTAATATAGGGGTACCTCCAAAGTTGCCACCGTTGAGTTAAACCATTTTAATATTGAAACATTGAAACAACCATGCTTTGGGGGATCACTTTAGGAACTATTTCGGTATTTCACTAAGAATGAGAATTCTGGATGCGACCAAGAATGACACACTCCACCATTTTACCAACAAGAATAGGGATCCAATCAACAAACGTTTGGATTTCATCCACGAGAGGTGGTTAACAGTGGGCCCTCTCCCCATGAAACGCATAGGGGAACTGAGCAAATCAGTAGCTTCAAAAATAAGTTGAGCGACTTCTGCAAGGAATTTTGAACGGATCAAAATGGTTCATCGAATCTGCCTTCCAATCAACTAATTCAGCTACGGAAAATAGGCCATTTATACATGATGTACATCTTAAAGATTCTGACTTTCCAAAAAGCTATGCTAGTTTACTGGAGGGATTTCCCATATCCCCTTGTTGGTTTGTGAATTCCCCGTTAAAATCACCACAAACTCCCATTGAAAATCCCATGAAATCACAATTTTTGTTGGTTAAACAACCCCATCCAAAGCCCACAGGTCACCACAGGTCACCTGTAGGAGAAAACGACGCCCTGCACATCGCTTTCGGGTGACCTGAGTGGTGTTGATACACGACGAATCATCCCAGTCATTAGATCATTTTAGTATTGAACCATCTATCTATCTACCCTCCTCTGGTTATGTCAAAATAGCTATAGAAGCCATGGCCCAGTCGAAATAGTGGATTTACCCATTGAACATTGTGATTTTCCATAGTTATGTTAAATTACCAGAGGGTATCTATCCATCCATCCATCCATCCATCCATCCATCCATCCATCCATCCATCTATCTATCTATCTATCTAATCTATCTATACAGAGAAACCATAGTTTGAAACACTACCCTTCCTCGCCCTTCCCCTATATCAAGCTTCAATCTCAACCCATGCCACCATCAAGGGCCGCACCGGACAGCAGCTATCCGGCAAGCACGCACAGAGGAGGTTTTCATCTGCACTGGCCAACGCCTGATGGAGTGTCCCTCCGGGAAAAGTGAGGAAAAAAAGAGCCGTAGCCATCCCAAAAATCCAAATACATCCCGCAACCAACATAGACCTTGCCAAATAGGCGCCTCCTCCCATGCCAACGAGGCTGTCGACGTGAAGCCCTTCTGTTCCACCTTGGATCTTTGAAGGACCGAGCCTCTGTTATGTTGGCAGACAGAAGCCGAAAAGGTTGGGGTTCCCATATGGGATTATTCCATATTCCCCATCAAAGCAGTTTGTAGAAACCAAGCAATAACGGTCAACCAGCAACCAATCATCATTTATGAGTTATATCTCCCCATTTTTAATTTGATCTCGTTTTTACAGGTTCATCGCCCATAAATTTGGGGATTGTGGAGTCAGATCGAAAGCTCTCACTCGGCTCGTTGGGAGGTGCAGCCTGCGGCGAACGTGCGAACGTGAGTTTCTACCTTTTTTTCTGGGTGCAGAGATAAACAAGCAGGGTGCAATACAACCAACAAAAAAATCGTGGGTACCTCGAAACTGTCCTGATCTCAGTTGTCCTTGTTGGGTATCTCAAGTCTCCTTTTGATAGCCCAGAAAAAGACATAAAATAAACAATCATCGAAAGGACAATTTTGGGGTACCCACTTCAGAGTGGCCCTGCACAGGGCGAAACGAGGCCTTTTTTGGGCGATCTATGGATTAGATGGGATGATACATGGGATAAGCCACCAAAAACGAGGAGTTGGCATGATTTGGCCAACCTTTTCTTCTGACCCACAAGATATAAATTGCCCCAAGGGGTGTTCATCCAACATCACCCAGCTAGTTTTGCCTAGGATTGGGCTTCCGGCAGCGCGCTTTTGACAATCCACTGCGGCAGTTGAACAACAACTTGTAACTGAACAGCACCACAGCCTCTGCCATAGGCGGCTTTGCCGGCCAGGTCAACGAGGATCAAAGTGATAAAAAAGGCACATCTGTGGCTTGATCGGAAGAGTCTCAGGCTACGAAATGGAAGGTTTTTTGATTGAAATATTCACCATCATTCATCCAAATCATTAGGCAGTAAAAAACCAACCATCGCCATGTTTGGTTGTTTTACTGGAAAATAACATGTAGATATCCACCATATTTCACCAAGTTTCACCATATTTCACCATAAATCATGGATAAATTGGCCAATCCTCAACCCATCACGGCTGGGTTCCAGCCGACGATGGTGTCGCCGTTGCCTCGAAGCTGGGGTTCTGAGTCAAGCGCTTCAGAGACCGCGCTGGGCTGAAGCCCTCAGGGTTGCACGAGCCGCGCCTGTGGCGGGGGCTGGGGCACAAGGGTTTCACCAGCACTTCATGGCAATTCTCATAGAAAAAATAGATAATGTGGGTGAAACAATAAACCACCCATTCGCAAGGCAGGGCCCTTAAGCAGCTCTGCAAATATCAAATCTGCTCAACTCATTTGGGAATGGTAGACATACCAGCTATTTATGGTGATTGGGATGGTTTATTACTGTTTTACCCACATTAAAATATTAAAAACTACCCATTTATAGTAAGTTTGATGATGAACAGCCTGGTGTTTCTGTGGGAAATATGATGAAATATGGTTTGTTGAACATTGGTGTGATGGACTTGGGAGTGGTGCGGCGTTCTGGAACCCGGGAACCTGCTGTTGGGTCGCAAAGCTAGGTTAATGTAATTAAACATATTACGAACTATGTTTTTTAACATCAAACCATCACATACAACAAATGTCCCCCTCATTTAGAGGCAGAACATCAAGCAAAAGTCACCCAAAACTCCCCAGAAACCCACCCAAGAAAAATGTCAATCGTGAAGAACAAATATGAAATTACTCCCCAGGTTCTCCCTTTACCCATTTCGGAGTTAGGTGAGGAAGTCCTCCAGTCCGGTGTAGAAGTTCAGTAACTAACCACCCAATGTCACCAGCAGGGCCTCAACCATTCATCCACAGTTTGCTGAGTGAGGAGCCCACGTTTGGTGACATCCAACTCACTGAAGTTCGCCATAATTTGTTTAATTTCGTCCAAGGACACCGACTCGTTCTGCGTCAGGATGAAACAAAGAAATTCGTAGGGCGTAACCTCCTCCCGAAGACTCTCCTGGATAAAACAGTATGAATCGGATGAACTCTTGAGCAATGGACACCAAAATCATCCATCCAAACGATCGGTCATTTTGAATAGGGAAGTTGCAGAAACCAATTATTCTTGGGGGTCCACCATTTTGGTAAACTCCCAAATGTGGGATGTTGTTACATGTGGCGGTGAGTATAGACGATGCCTGAGAGTTCCTTGGGCATGGGTCTTCACTCAATTTTTGGGACCTGAAGGAAAACACACTGCTGGGTCATGGTCCAACTCAATCCTTAAACGCGGCATCTGGGGATGACCATAAATAATGCAATCACATGTAATCACAACAGATTTATTGATGGTTCTACTCCAAAAACAGATCGCTCAACCTTGGCTCTCTCCTGTGGTTTGGAGTTATATCCTCCAGCTCTCCAGAGTTTATCCGTGAAGTCGATGATCTGCTCGAATTTCTCATTGGTTAAGCCCCCCACCACTGCAGGCAGCCGTCCATCGTATGACTTGGCTCGGCCATAGGCGATCTCCACCATGCGCGCCAGCATCAAGGCGAACAATGGCACACCCAGCAGCACCATGAGTCCCACGGCAAAGCGACTACCACGTTCCTTCCCTGGGGTCAGATCCCCGTATCCTTAGTATTTGGTGGGGCCATTTAACCAAATTAACCTATTCCCCTGTAGTTTCCCCAAATGGTGAATCAACCAATTTCGAAAATCGAAAAATACAAAATCCATCAAACTCCAAGTATCCAATGGTTGACAAAGTCACCACACTGAAATATAAGGCATCCACCCAGCCATGACACTTCCGGACCATTGCCTTGGCCACCACTGAGCAGATCAGCAGCAGCCCCAGCAGGCCACAGATCCACCCAGCGGTGCGGCGGCGCCAACGCCGCCGCCGGGCGCCATGGTCGAAGACGCCTACGCGCGCCTGTTGCAGCTGGAAGGCCTTCCGAGCGCGTTCGTTGCGCAGTTCCAAAGCCACCAGTGTTTCAAGGAACTCACCTGGGAATAGGTGACTGTTGGGGTGTAAAGTGGCAGGTGTTTTGGGGGGTCGGGTGAAAATTCATGGCATGTCGTTCTAAACTGCCATAAAATGTCAAAGAATTGGGGAGACATGGGAATATATGTGTATGTATGTATGTCTGTCTGTCTGTCTGTCTGTCTGTATGCATGCATGCATGCATGCATGTGTGTATGTGTGTATGTGTGTATGTGTGTATGTGTGTATGTGTGTATGTGTGTATGTGTGTATGTATGTATGTATGTGTGTATGTGTGTACGTATGTGCGTATGTGCGTATGTACGTATGTACGTATGTACGTATGTACGTATGTGTGTATGTGTGTATGTGTGTATGTATGTATGTATGTATGTATGTGTATATATTTATATTTTTTTTTATTTGACAAAAATACAACTCTCGTGTAGTATTGTTTATGCCTCGCTAGTCTGATTGGTTGTATCCCCGAGCTTCTTGGCCCATGACTCAATGATAAAATCAACAACAATATGGATAGGCCTGAAATATATCTGTATAATATATATATACATATATATATACACATCTATGTTGTTAACCACCAAACAAGTTACTGACCTCTTCCACCGAATCAAGTTATTAAAACCAACAAACAGACATGATTGTCAAGCCAATATCAACCACTTCCTAACAGTCTGACTGGTTGATGTTGAAAATACCATGTTGCTATCATCAAGTCGCAAAGATCATTGTGTCCAGTGCTCATTAAGCCACATGCGCCCGAGAAGATTATTTTGAAGATCGAGGTGGCCAATTTCTTGATTTGCGCTCCTTTTCCCAGTTTATGAATTTGGGAAATTCGTGGGAACGGCGGTAAGCATATGGAATTAAACATCAGGCAGAAAAACGTTTGCCCGGTGACCCCAACAACAATCTGTAGCTTACTTGTGGAAAAAACGCGGACAACCCCAGCAAAAACCATCTAGAGTCCGGACATTGATTCCAAAAAACGTGCAGCCAGGAACCGTGGCAGTTGGAATATTTAAGCATTGTGCCCCAAAAAACTACCAGCGACAAATCCGAGAATCTGTCACGTTTATGACAAAGCTACGCGCGGCTCCAAGAATCTGTTGGAAAGCGCTGAATACTCTTGACGAAATTTGCGACATATATTGCGGCACACTTCAGGTTCAGTGTCTCTTCTGACAGAAGACTATCTCTGACTGCCAGTTTCTGACGTATGTATCCTGACATATTTCAGGAGATGGATGCTTACAGTTTCTTTGGCGCGAATTTCGGCCTCTATCTTGAAATATATCCTAACACGTTTTCTGCATATATTCTGACAATTTTCAAACGTCTTCCGTCACTTTTTCTGACATATATACGTTATCATTGTCACAAAATTCAATCGTCTTCCGCAATCTTGCTGACATGTATTCTGAAAAGTCGCACCGTCTAGTCTAGACCACCAGCACAACCTGTCCTTCAGGAAGGCTAGTAGCGGGCGCATTAAGCCCCTTTTAGGGGCCGCAGCCGCAGCTACTAGCCCCAAGGAGCCCCCCCGTGCCTCGCAAACAGCGACGGCACGGGGGCAAAGCAGGTGTTGGTCGTACACCACGACCACCTGCGGGTCGAAGGAGTTCAAGGCATTTGCCAAGAACTCCTTCGACAGGCCTCGGAAACGATGTTGCTCCAATCAGTGAATGTATATACACATATATGTACATAAACATATATATATATACATATTTAGTCGCAGATGCAAAAAAAATCTGGGTGCACTAAAGCAAGGCTACGTTTGGCTACATCCTCATCATCATCATCATCATCAGCATCATCATTTGTCATCATGCTTAGATGGCTTCCCCGCTGAAAATATGAACTTTCCAGCCATCCCATTTTGAAAGAAGCGAAGCGCCAAAAATATTTACGACCTGCCATCATTCTTTTCATTGGCTATAGTTTCCCTCTCGTTTTCGATGCTTGGCTCTCCATCCTTTCATCCTGCAACCGGGGCATGAAGGGCTCCTGGTTGCGTTGCGTTCATGTGAATTTTGTGCAAGATAAACGGCACGCAGCTACTTGTACAACAAATGGGATCAACAATAGGGATTTGAACGTGGATTTTTTATGGGTATTAAAAGGTTGATCAAACCCTCTTGGAAATAGGATATCATGGGTGTCATATGAGCCATGTTCTAAATGTCTTACATCCTGGCACCAAATAAGGAAATGCTTACGCCAGTGCTTACGTTTTGCTTACGCGCGCACAAGTTTTGCTTACGCGCATATCTTGTCTTACGCGGATCTTACGCTGGCTTACGCGCACCACAGCTTTGCTTACGCCACACCCTTACAAGGGGCCCCTTGCTTAACATGAACACAAGGGTTTAGAACGTAGCTCATATGGTTTTTCCAACAAAATTAGAAATTAACCATCAAACACGCAGGCTCAACCATCAGCAATAGGGAATTGTCCCATGTTGCTTCTTGAATGCAAACATACTGTCACAGTACGCAAGCAAAAGTGCCCCGCCATGCAATGTGAGAAGTTCAGGCCAAGACGGCTTCCGCAGGTTAGAAGTCCTGAGCAATTGCGTTGGATTGCTGTGGTTTGACTGCTTGATCGTTGTCTGACGAAGGACTGCTTCAGCCCTGGCAGAAGATTGCGGCAGATTGTGACAACAAAAACGCACAACACAGAGAGCCAGCGAACCTGTTTCACAGGAACACCGGAAGTGGTTGCTTCAGGAGGCCTCCTATACATTGGAGTCAGCGAACCTTTTTTCACAGGAACGCCGGAGGTGGTTTCTTCAGGAGGCCTCCTACATTTAACCTATTGTAGGACTTTGCCCTTCTCTGCGCCGCTGCTTTAGCCTCGCTCTCTGCCGCAGATGAAGCCTCAGTTCAAGGTCAGCATCCTATTCTGCATGCCAAAATGCGCAGATAGGACGAGGTAGCACCTGCTGCGGTAGTGAAGTTGAAGAGGATGCCTCTGAGTGCAGCCATCGCTTGAGTGCTGATCTTGTTGATCTTGTGCAACTATGTTTTGCACAATGCATTCAGCTGTGGTTGCTACGAATTGTGTTTCTACTGTGTCAGAAACTGACTGCTTTACCATTAGCATACACGAAGCACTACTGCATAGCCAGGAACGCTTGACCGACCGCCGTGTGCGCGGCGAGGAAAAATATCATCTCTTGCATCAACGTCCGTCGGCGCCTTCAAACACAATCGGACGACCAATGTTCTTGCTATGTTTCTTGCTTCCCACCTCCATAGAGAAACAAGTGTAACAAAGTAAGCGAACAAATTATTCGAAACTTATTGTTATATACTGTTGTAGATGTTACTATAACGAAGCCTATAGGCAATTTTAGCGCAGTTCTGGGATTGCTCAAAGGCGAGAGAAGTTCTTGGAAAAGTTGTTTTGATCTTCATTGTAAAACACTCTGAGTGGCATCCAAAATTCGGAACGCCAAAAAATCATTCAACAATAGACCCCAGCAGTGAATTCCATCAATCCAAGTCGAAATTCAAAACAATGCCAAACTGATTCACCTTTGGCGGGAAAACCAAACTTCAGCTGACAGCCTCATCTCTTGCACCACCCATGCCGCTTAAAAGGTCGCTTCATGAAAAGATTACGAAAAAAAAACGTGATATAAAATAGGAAATCCTTTGAGATGCAATTCCATGCTTGTCTTTTTGCCATATTTAACCCAGGACAAGTTCATCAGGGTTTGTCTTGATTTTTTTTAACCCCATTCGTCAATTCCATGGTATTTCCTGGAATACAATATATCCAATGGTGACATAATGCCACTATAAAACCCTTTACGTTTCACATGTCGTAGATATATCATTGTTTTCAGACACAACGAAATACCATATTGCTGGTTGTAACCTATCCCGATGTATCTCATGAAATTTACACCAAAAAATCTGCTTCTATATCATAGCAGCGGCTCGCTCAGTCCCATTGCCTCATTCTTATCAAACTGCTGTATTAGAATTATTCATTATCACGGCTCTACTTGCGGGCGTACGACCAAATCGGGCACGCTGCGCGCAGCGGGCGTTTTTTCGCAAGCGACTAAGGATCGCAAACTTTTCTCGCCCCATTGCTCTCGCGATTTTTTTTTGGAAAAAAAATCGCCATTGTGTGCCAGAATTTCGCAAAACACGCCAAATGCGCAAAACGCGCAAAACGCGCAAAAAACGCCAAACACGCCATGATCTGCACTACAACTACTACTACTACTGCTGCTGCTGCTACTACTACTACTGCTACTACTACTACTCCTCCTCCTCCTCCCACTACTACTACCACTACTACTACTTCTTGTTCTTGTTCATTCTTGTTCTTGTTCTTGTTCTTGATAATGTTGCTGTTGTTCTTGTTGTTCTTGTCGTTAGTGTTGTTCTGTTGGTGTTGTTCTGTTGGTGTTGTTCAGTTGGTGTTATTATTGGTGTTGTTGCTGTTGCTCTTGCAATTGCAATCTCTTGTCTCTCCTCTTTGGTGAAGCTACGAGTACACTTTATTTTTACAGCAGAGGACATTAACAAGACATTCTTCCACTGGAAAAAAGTTTATGTGTTATGTATCCACATGTGTATATATATATATATATGTATATACATTTATATTTATGTATGTCCATCCCTATTGAGATATGTATACTGTGATATGTATATATATATAAATATATATATATATACTCATATTATGTATATTTGCTATTCTGTATAAAGCTATATCCATGAATACACATATATATATATTTATATGATCCTATTTTCATGCCGACTCATGTGCTCACGAATATCTTCATATTCAGATAGACAACTACGAACACATCGTATATACATATTTACATATGTATACATAATATATATTTATTAAATTATATATATATATTGATTTAAGATCAGCAAACCAAAACAATTCTTGCCTTTCTGTTTCTACTTGTTTCATTCCCACTCTTTGTTCCTTTTTTCCCTTTTCCCTTTTCCCTTTTTCCTTCCTCCGTTCCTCCCTCCCTCCCTCCCTCCTTCCTTCCTTCCTTTCCTTTGTTCCTTCCTTCCTTCTTTTCTTCCTTCCTTCCTTCCTTCCTTGCTTCCCTTCCTTCCTTCCTTCCCTTCCCTTCCCTTCCCTTCCCTTCCCTTCCCTTCCCTTCCCTTCCCTCCCTTCCTTTCCTTCCTTCCTTCCTTCCTCCCCTTCCTCCCCTTCCCTTCCTTTCCTTTCCTTTTCCTTCCCTTCCCTCCTACTAGTTGCTATTGTTTTTAGACCATTTTTTGTTGATCCGGATTTTTTTTTGATCCGGATGTTTTTTCTTGATCCGGAAAAATTTTTCTTTAACCCCTCCCCCACCAGCCAGACCGGGAGACCAATGAAGGGAGACAAGTGAACACAGACAAGGGGAGAGCCAGACAACACCAGCCAGACACCACCAGCCAGACTGGGAGACGAATGAATTTATAGATGGGGAGACAAGTGAAGACAGACATCCGGAGAGCCCACACCACCAGCCAGACTGGGAAACGAATGAATTGCTGCTAGGTGGGGAAACAAACAAATTGGAGACATCCAGAGAGCCGGACGACCACCAGCCAGATTGGGAGACGAATGAATCGCTACCGCTACATGGAGAGACAAATGAATTCGAGACATCCGGAGAGCCGGACACCACCAGCCAGACTGGGAGACGAATGAATTGCTACATGGGGAGACGAATGAATTGGAGACATCCGGAGAGCCGG
>CAMXCT020006837.1:141342-148842 GCA_947184155.2 Cladocopium goreaui | reverse complement strand
CCATACAAACCATATCAAACCGTATAGTAAATCAACAATATAAATGATCATCAAACATGAGACAATATATGTATATTGATGTATTATGATGTATTTATTTATGACAATAAATCATCAACCACATATATAGTGTTCCAAGCATTTCATCATCCCTACCTGTCTTCATGTTGGCATGTCGCACTTCCAACTGCAACTTGCGATGTAGGTCGAATTCCTCAAACTGATCATGTGAAAGAAGCCGCAGGCGAACGTCACCCATCGCCACCACGGTGGCATTGCGGGGGGCTTTCTGAACCAAAGCCGTTTCACCAAAGTAATCGCCTCGATGGATCCAATTCTGAGCTGGAAAACCCCATGTTTTTCTCGCATCAAATACCCTCTGGTAAACATACAAAAAGCTATTGAAAATGGCCCAGTCGAAATAGTGGATTTACCCATTAATAGCATGGTGATTTTCCATGGTTACGTTAGTTTACCAGAGGGTATTTCGTATCCAAAAAAAAGACAACGGCACAACGAAGTCCAGGACTGGCTGCAGAACATCTTGCCCATTTGTATATTAATATACTGTATAGATATAGAGAGATAGATAGATAGGTAGATAGATAGGTAGATATATTGATAGACAGATATGGCTGAAAAGCAAACTATAAGATAACTACTGAACCAAGGTTTACCCAGGCCTTGCGAAAGAGTTGTGATCTCCCTCTCTTCATCACCCACACGCACTGAGACAGTTCCGGATTCGATGAAGAACAACTCAGAACCCTCTTCACCTGGGGATGTGTATGATGTGTCCCCGAAAATGGTGGATTTATGTGGATTTCCCCTTGGGAAAATCAGCCAATGTCCCCCAAATCATCTGAAAAACCCCATGAAATCGCTGGCTTTTGAGACGACTCTCACCTTGAGAAACGATTCGATCTCCATCTGCAGCTTCGCGGTGGGTGAAGGCACGGGCAAGTCGCAGGATTTCTTCTGGATCCAACTTTTGAAAGAGCTCTACCTGAAGGCTCTGGATCTGAAAATGTGGATCTCTACTAGAAAATGTGGAAAATATAAGTTATGAATAGTTATGATATAAGTGATATCATCAATATACAAGTTCATGATTCTAGAATTTCAACCCCAATGGGTTAACGAACCAAGCAATTTCAAAACATTCAGCATGAATGCGACATGTGGTTAAAAAAATCCATGGAAAACTCTCAATGATAGACCATCCCACCAGAAAACAGCACCATCCATGGGGCACCTTGTACATAAAATCCAAGATCTGCACCAATGAGGCATCCATGACTGCCGAGCCCGAGGCCTCCAGAAGTGGTGCACTTCGGGCTTCAGCTCGCAGCATCATTGCAAGCAGCACCCAGATCCCAGTGGATGGCGAAATCAATGGGTTCCAAGCATTTTCAGGTCATGAAAAATGAGTTTAAATGTCATTAAAACATATTGAAACATATTGAATAACATGAAAGCCTCGAGATGATTTTTATGATTTTGGGGATGAGGATTGTTTAAACACTTCATTTGTTTCAGATTGAAACCTCATGGCTTGAAACTTGTCCACTAGCATTTTGAACTCGGTTGCGGTCAGTTTTGATCTGCATGAGCTGTCAGAAACTGCTCTTCTTCCCCAGGGCCCTTGGGTTAATGATGTCTCGCATCATGTCTCGCATCGAAAGCCGAAAAGCCACTCAACAGGCGACCATGGTGCGTATGCGTATCAACATGCATCCCTGGAACCCCAAATGACCAAAGATCACAAAAACCAATACGGAAGTTGATTAAAATCGCAAAGGGCAAGCAACTTATTCAGGTTTCTTGGGGGGTTAGGTCCAAAATTTCCACTTCTCACAGCCAGGAGTGCTGAAAGACAGGGAAGATTTAAGCATCATAGACTATAGAGGATGAATAATCCAGATAATCCAGTCATCAAATCTGGTGGAACCATCACATTTACACCATCAAAAAAGTTGACATCAAATCTGGAAGTGAATTTCATCTCAAAAAATCCTGGTGGAAAAAAAAAACATCAAAAAATCTGGAGGATTTTTGTTGACATCACCTCCCAACCCCTCGCCTTGAGCTGCCATCCCATGCGGCGGCCCAAATAGAGGGCCCAGGGCCCGGAGAAAATGGCGACCGGTCCAAGTCTTCTGCACCAAAATGTGAGGAAAACATAGAGAAAATCTGCATTTTACAAGGTGGACTGCAAACTTTCTTACAGGAGTACAGGTCTTCTAACCGAGAGTATCCCGTAGAACTTGGAGTTGCATTGAGTCCTGGGGTTGCTGGGTGCCCCGGCGTGTGGGTCCTGGCACAAATGCACAGGCCACACTTTATATCAATCCAGATTTAGAATCCCAATGTGAGGTTACACTTTAAACCCATGCCTATATCATCCTATATCATCTCCAAATCCAAATCAAACCTTCAAACATCTGGAAGCATCACTGGTCCTCTTGGAGCAACGCAGGTTGTCGATACAGCTGTCATGTCATGTTTGAAAACATGGGTCCTATTTACAACCAGCTTCAAAATGGTGCTGCTGGGGCCATCCAGTGGAGGTGCCACAAAATTGAGGCACTTTCGACGAGGTGAAACTCTGCAAAACCAGCAGAAAATCTGGATACTGTCCAAAAATGAAGGGATATTGAGGGATTCATCCATCATGCTCCCAAAAAATGGAAGATAGATTTATCTAATGAGCACAGAAAACGAGTGGAAACTGAGCAGTTTCCATGTTAAGACAGACATCCAAATTTCCACCTTCAAGAAGCGAAGATCTCACCAAACGCCGGCTCCACAGCAGAGAGCTCAGTGCTCCCACCTACTGCACGAAGCATCGAAAAACGCTTCAGCGCAGGGTCAGTGGTATCAGTAGTGAGTTCCAAGAAGCATCCGGTCATCAGTTTCACCCTTTCCACAGCAGCCAAGCATTCCGCTTCATCCTTCAACAACCAGTTCTTCAACTGCATCCCTAAACCACATCCTTCACATCCTTCACATCCTTCACATCCTTCACCCAGCAGCCAACATCTTTCCTCCAAACCCAACATGTCCAGTGCATCCTCCGCATCTTCCAGCGGCCACGGCGACGCCCATCCCAGGGATTTCCACAGCGTCTGCCGCAAGTCCCCGGCGGAGTCTAACCCCACGACCGACAGATCCGCGCGCAACGGGTCCGACACCATGGGAGCCACGTAGCCGGCAGCAGTGACACCTGGTGGGGGTCAGTGGCATGCCATAGGTGGTGTGTCTTCCTTTGAAACGGTCCATGGAACAGGAATGAACCATGGAAATCATGGAATCTAGTGAGGAAACATGAAAAGATGGATTCACTATGATTCGAATCTCAACTTTTTGGGGGTTGTTGATACCCCCCAAAACTGTTCAATTTTCAGAAATGATCCAAAAAAAATATCCAAAAAAAAGAATAGGAAAACATTCAGCTTGACCCACCTTCCATATACTCCTGCAGCGACAGCCGATGCATCCGTCGCGATGAGGACGAGTGACTCCAGACAACCACCTCGTCGGCCCAGCGTCCGTAGCAGCGCTCCAGAAATGGTTTGGCACCACTGGGTGCGGGTAGCGAAATGTTGTGAAAGGCGACCCGTCGCAGTGGGAAGACCTCCTCAGTGATCACGGTGCTTTAAATATCTTTAAATGAGTTATACCAAGACATACCAACACCGTTTTTGCAAAAAAAAGTTGTTTGAACTTTTTTGAAGTTTCAATTTGTTCTCGTCATTTCTAGTGGGATATATGATGTTTTTCCCCTATGATTTTCACCGCTCACCAGTCACTTCCGTCCTCCTCGGATGGAAACTCCTCCAGCTGCCGCAAGGGTCGCCCCTCCCGCAGGAACACATCCACCGATTCCGAGAATCGCCCGTCGCGGCCCCAGAAAAAGAAGCGGCCCATGCGGACGTCGCTGTTGGTCCACTGCCCCAGGCCACGATAGCTGCTGCCAATAGCACCTGGAAAACACAAAAATGTGAGTGAGTTCAACTGGATTGACCCTCGGAAAAAAAAAAAAACAAACCCCCAGATGTGCCTAAAGCTGTTTGAGCTCTGGGAAGATCTTCTTCAAGGAGTTCAATATCAATGTCATCATCATGTGGTATGAATCCTTGATGTCTCATGGCTCCCAATAAGGTGCCCCCGGTGATCCACCAAGGAATCCCCGCAGCCGTCAGCGTCTCATCCAACCACTGCAGCATGGCCAGAAGCCGTTGCTGCAGCACGGCAGGTGGCAAGGCGCCGCGGAGCGAGAGGGGCCCATGACTTTCCATGGTGAAGCGGGGGCTGGTTGTTTTGGTGGCACCAAAGGGATGTTCATGGGGATTTTTTCAGATTAACATGGATTAAGATTAAGTGTCAAAGATATGGGATTTAGTGGGTTTACCCCTGCAAAACCCACCATGTTATGGTGATAGGTTATGATGTTTTATGAAATGTTTATGAAATGTTTATGAAATGTTTATGATATTTTATGATATTTTATGATATTTTATGATATTTTATGATATGTTATGATATTTTATGGGGATATAATAGGACTTGATATATAGCCAACAATATGACAGTTGGGGAAAAACCAGGACATGTTTGTCCCAGAAGTGCTGAAATACATTTCTGACATCAGCTCAACCCCTCGGCCGTTTCCGGAGCCAGGGCTGCAAAATTGGTTCAATATTTCTGTTTCAAATCCAGTTTTCAAAATTAAAAGTCATTCCAAACACCAATGCTAACCTCAAAGTCTCTCAAATTTCATCAAATATCAACAATCTACCCGGAGTATAACCTCTGATCCTCCAAAATTGCAAGGTGCGAGTTTAGAGCCCAACATGTTCCCAACATGTTCGCCAGTATCTCAACCATCCATTTTCACACTTTGGGGGTGCATCCAAACTTCGAAAAGTGTTAATAACCCACGTATAGAACTGGAGTATATCCCATATAAGCATTATATATATATAAACATTATGGTCCATGTCTGATAAGAATACCTCGTTTTATATCAATTATATCAGTTTATATCCCATGAATCTAAGTGGATGATCTCATGGTTCTCATCCAACGACAGCAGACCTCCACTTGGCATTGGATGTCACTGGTTCCCACAACATCCTGGAGCTCCTGGATGCGGCTGGATGGGGGTGGATGAGGAGGATGGTGAGGATTCTATAACCATCATCATCATCATGGTGATAATAGTATATCATAGTATATCATAATAATAATAAATAATAATAATCATCATCATCATCATCGTCATCATCGTCATCCTCGTCATCGTCATCGTCATCATTGTGCATGCCAAACAGGTCTGACATTTTGCCACAGGCCCATGCCTGAAGCGTCGCGACCTCCCGTGCAAATTCCACCCTGTGGCAGAATGAGGAGCTTGCTGTGGATATTCATCCGGAGCTTGCTGTGCACCCCCTTAGGTGCAAAAACTTGAGACCCCGGAACTACCTACAGCACTGGATATTCACCCGGAGCTTGCTGTGCACCCCCTTAGGTGCAACAATTTCAGACCCCGGAACTACAACAACAGCACTAAACATTCACCAGGAGCTTGCTGCGCACCCCCTTAGGTGCAACAATTCCAGACCCCGGAAAAAAGGAATCAACACCAAGACAGCACAAAACTCTTCAAAAATACAATTGCTGACTGGTGTGTTTTAAAGCAATGAAACGCACTCATCATGGCGAAAGAGGTACCATAGCACGTAGCAGCTACCACCTCATTCAAGTTCCATTTAGACAAAGTGACACTTCTAAATCATGAAGTAGGGCTCACAAGCTGAGCGAAACTGAATGGCATTCCTTTGAATCACAACTCCGACGGAGGGTTTGACACTTTCTGGTCGGACTGATGTCGATCATGGCAGTGCCAACCTCGTCCTCCTCAACCTCGAACTGATCGAATTCTTCGGGAGCCTTCGGAGATTCCGGAGCCTCGACTTCCTCATAGGGGAACGTCTCGGCACGTTGGCGCCGAATGAAGGACTTGAAACTTTGGGGATTCTGATCGATGAGTCGGAGAAGACATTCCACAGAGTTGTCGTCGATCTCATTTTTTTGCATCAATGACAGCCAGCTGATCACAGACCCCCACCATAGCGGTGACTTTTCAGCGACCATGTGCACAGAGACAGGAATGACACCGTTCAAATCCGTTCAAACTACTGTTTTGAGCCTAGAAGGGAGGTATACCAGGTACGTGTAACATCAAGACTGGCAACTGTTCGACCAGAATGTCACATTCAGATCATTCAGGACAAGATCTTACAACCGCAGGATGTTCAATCATCGCACTCCCCAAAGGGATCCAACCGAGCGCGGCTGGAGTCTATCCTGTTCAGGTTGGCTCCATCGAGGCATCACCAAGAATATCATATTCTTGCTTAGTTATATCATCAGTTATATGATATTAAACCATCATTAAACCACCGTTAAACCACCATGAAACCACCATGAAACCACCATTTTTCATGGTGAATCTCGCAATCTTTCACCGGAATCTCTGCAAAGTCCTGGGGCGAAACTCTTCGGCATGTTCCGGCGGCGAAATCCTGCAATCTGACCGCCTAAGAGACGATGGCTGGGAACCTGGGACCTTTTCAACCATGATGTTAGAGATGGGACGAATGGCCAATGTCCATGCCAAAATGACGAAAAAATGACGAAAAAATCATCTATAATCATTTTATAGTGGATTTTCATGGATTTTTCCACCATATGAATCATAATTTTATAGTGTATGGCAATGATAGCCATCATCCCATAGGATTTTCCCATGAGGACAGCACCAGCACGGAGGAGTAGCACCGCAAAACCGTCACCATCACACCCAGGCAATAGAACTGCGCAAGACGTCAGGAGCAGGAGGCCAGTGGTGTGCCAAAACGACGAAATTTGGCGAAAGTTGACAAAGTTGACTTGAGATTCCTGGAAAATCCTGGAAAGATATGATTGTTTCCACATTTTCAGGTTTCAAATGGTTTCAATCCATTTCCCGCAACATATTTCAAACGGTGTTTTTCAATCCATTTCCCCAACATTTCCCCAGGGTTCGTGCCAGCAGCGGTGGCCAAGGAGAAGCTCCACAAGTGCTGGCGACCGCCATGGAGGCCATGATGGTGCTGTACCTGAGATCGGGATTTCACCATCATTTCATAGGATTTTCATAGGATTTTCATAGGATTTTGAATGGGTTTTGAATGGATTTTGAATGGGAGTTAATGGCTACTATGATTGGGTGAGTATGGGTTTCTGATTGAACACGATTGTCGTTGATTGTCCTCATTGTTGATGTTTATTGTTATTGTTGCAATTCAATTATTGTTGTTGTTATCATTAGCATTGTCACAAATATCGATGGCGTTGTTCTTCTTTTTCTCCTCCTTCTTCCTTCTTCTTCCTGCTTCCTTCCTCCTTCTTCCTTCTTTCTTCCTTCTTCCTTCTTCCTTCCTCCTTCCTCCT